>CAJRST010041110.1:8079882-8127022 GCA_907169785.1 Menidia menidia
TCTGAAAAACACCAGAAGAACTCCAGCTGAAACAGTTGCTCACTGGGCTCTGATCCGACTCTTATCCAGCTGCAGATTTAGTTAGTTTTATGCCCCTAAAATCTGGATCAGTCTTCCTGAAGAGGAGAGACAGAACTCAGCTCTGAATGTTTAAATCCAGGCTTTAAATGTCTGTTTATCTGTGATCTGAAGGCTGGAAATCTTTAGTTTCTTCACTTTTAATTTATATTCCATTGATTTGCTTAATGTTGTTCAGCTTCTTCTCAATTTCCTGATTTAAACGTTTAATGAGGTTTTCCTCTTAAATGTCATGAGTACAGCACTGCTACTCAGATAAATCTGACTGGCCCTGAAGGCGACTTTGCCCACAGGCTGCTGCAGGCTTACCGTGCACTTCCTGTGCCAGGATGCCAGGATCAGGTTACGCAGGGCCAGGTACATGGTGGGGTCGCGGGAAAACTCTGGGAACTCGTAAAGCTCGTCCAGCTCCATCATGTCCGGCCGCACGCACAGGGCCTTGCCGCACTCGTTGGGCTGGTAGAAGGGCTGGAAGTATGGGCACAGGCCTGGAACTGAGGGCATAGCCACTGTTAGCCACAGTTAGTCACAGTCAGCTGGTTAGCTACAGTTAGCCATTTAGCCACAGTTAGTCACAGTAAGCTGTTTAGCCACAGTTAGCCAGTCAGCCACAGTTAGCCTCAGTCAGCCTAAGGGTCCTGCTCCCACCGGCTATGTGCTCTTACTCTGCGGCTGCACGGCTCTGCAGGGATCCGCCCTCAGCTCAGCCAGCGACACGCTGCCGGGCGAGCCAGATGGACTCATCCCCACGCAGTCCGGGTAGTAGGCGGCCAGGAAGGGGCTGGCCGGGCTCTCCTTCAGCAGCGGTGGCAGAATCAGCATCGAATGCCACCAGCTGTCCGTCACAGCAACCAGGCGAAATACATTTAGCATGAAGCATCAAAACAGCATAAAATATGTTGACAAACATGCTACTTCCCATAAAACATAAATAAATAAACACAAAGTGCTTTAAGTTAATGCACCTTATTCACCCATTCACACACACACACTAATATATCTGGGAAATAATTAGGCCCAAAAAAAAAACGTAGGTAACTTTCAAAGTGATGATTATACACTTTTACTCCTGATGTTTAGTATATAAGGAAGCACCAAACCAGCGTCTGTACTTTTAATACTGAGTGTTTTCAGCAACTAAATCCTGTAACTCTGTTACTATAATATAAATACTGAAATATTTAAATTTAACCTGTAATCTGTGTCCATAATAACCAGATCCTGAAAAGTAGATGTGGCTTTCTGCATGAAGAGCGCAAACATTTACATTTAACTGATTTTGATAAATGTATATATATATATATATATATATATATAGATTTCCACATCCAAGATGTAGGCGACGTTGACTACGATGCAGCCCTCCATGCTGCGTCTATGTATAAATGTCTATGCGTTAACCGTGTGTGACGTCATCCAGCGCGCTGACATCCAAACCCGGAAGCGGCGGCCCCGCAGCGGAGAGCCATGGAGAGCAGCCCGGACCCGAGCGGCTGCTTTCGCCTCAACCCGGCGGGAGACTGCGCCATTTGTCTGGACACAATCCAGAAGAAGAAAACCCTGAAGTGCCTCCACTCCTTCTGCTCCGGCTGCATAGACTCTGTGTTCCGCCTGAAGCCCGCGTGTCCGATATGCAACACTTTCCACGGAGTTTACACCGGCACCCAGCCAAAGGGCTCCATGACGGTGACCCGCAGCAGGCGGAGGCTGCCAGGCTTCCAGCACTGCGGGTCCATTGTCATTCAGTACAGCTTTCCTTCAGGGACACAAGGGGTGAGACTGCCACTTTGAACTCACACTCGTTTTGTGTCATCGGCATGCTTGTCCCACTTTGAAGTTGGTGTTTTTCCACCATAGAGATGGGTTG
Source organism: Menidia menidia (assembly GCA_907169785.1). Taxonomy (NCBI): domain Eukaryota; kingdom Metazoa; phylum Chordata; class Actinopteri; order Atheriniformes; family Atherinopsidae; genus Menidia; species Menidia menidia. Next base: position 8,081,828 of record CAJRST010041110.1, read on the forward strand.
TTAGTACCTTTTATCGCAAATCATAGCCCTGACTGCTCAATTGGAGGCACCTGGATGATCTGTGGTAAAATGGGGACTGCTGTATCATTTATTGACATAAGTAGACCACAGAAATGAGAATAGAAAAGTCCAAATCCTGCATTAAACCAATAATAACAATTAACGAAGTACATACAGTCCAAAAATCAATAATGAAAATAAAGAAAGGAAAACATCTTTGCTTTGTAATTTAGCCCTAAGGAGAGGCTTAGCTTTTCAGAAGATGCAGAGGAATTCAACTTTGGATGTCTGTGTGGGGTAATAGATTAACAATTTAAGCATTGCAAACATGCTTGAAACAGCTCACAGTTGAAAAAAAAAAACAGCACACCATTTGTGATGGTAAAGAGGGGGATAAATACACCTGATAGGACCCACATACACACCTGTCAGGGCAGTATTGTAGAGGTATACGTATGCCATGCATCGGCCAATTCTGAGGTTCTTCAGCCGACCCGTTCGGACCCATCCCTTAAAAAAAGATTCATTTAAAAAATATATTTGGACATGTTACTGTTCTTTTATTGCAGCAATGAATGGTTTCTTTCATTTTCTGTTCTACTCTTTCCACAGCTGTCCACCTATTTTGGAGAGATGTATAGGATATTTAGCTGTGCCTCTTATTCCAGCCGGAGCACCCAAACCCCGGGGTGCGGTACAGCAGCACCTCCCGCACGGCCTTCCTGCCGGCCTGTGAGGAGGGAGAGAAAGTCCTGAGGCTGCTGAGGAAAGCTTTCGACAGACGACTCACGTTTACAATCGGACGATCCGTCACCACAGGCCTCAACAATGTCATTACGTGGAATGACATTCACCACAAGACCAACGTAGACGGTGGACCACAGTGGTAGGTGTTTATTTTTTAGCTTCAGTCGCACACTGTTTAAGCATTCTTAAAGGTAACAAGTATGTAAAAAAACAGATGCTGACATCTAGTCATTTAGTAACTTCTCCCTCTATTTCTTGTCCTTTATATCGGGTTAGGGTCAAATAAGATTAAAATGGGTAAAATACAGTACCTGGATTAAACACGACCATGACATTATTCTGAAAACCTTCAGATCCCAAATCAGATACATATTAATTTACGCTTTCTCCTTTGCCTATGTTTTCTACATCCTGTTGTTACTTCATTTATAGGCTGTCAGCAACTCTCTCATTACAACAACACAGAATGTTCTGAACTTCTGACAAAACCATGCAGTCAAAAGCTTTTTTCATTTATGGAAATGTGAGTCCCGATTTGCAAGTAAGCAAATAGAGAAACAATGACTTAGTTTGTTTAAGATCAAACACTAAAACATATTTACATTATTGTTATTCCTTTTATTTAAACCTATGTGTGCTCTTCAGTTAGCGTACTGAGACTGACAAATTAATATTAATTTTAAAGTGGCGGTGTTTGTATCATCTTGATCATCTCTTTCCGACAGTTTTGGATATCCAGATCCATCTTATTTGTTCAGGGTTCAGGAGGAGCTTCGTCTTAAAGGGGTGATGGACGACGACTGACGGCTGGACACTTCCCTCACACAGGTTCAATACTATGTATTTGATCAAAGTTTCCTGTTGCATGTCAGCACTTTTTTTCATGTTTAAGACTAGCCTTTGAAGAATATTTTTTTTGTAAGATGGCTGAATGGAACAAGATATCTAGGTTTTTCAATCGTAGTCTGACTATGTGAGAATTAAATTAATTCTTTTGTGGCAGCACATTTCTGGAACTGATCACATGCACACAGGGATCATTTCAAGCACAAGTTGAAAGTGGGTGAAGAGATACTTTAAATAAAAAGCTTTACAGAATATTGTGAGGTCAAAGATACTGTAATATGAAATTATTATTCTGAATGTCTTTTTTTTGTCTTTTTTAAATTATGCGATAAGTCACTGGTAAAGAGATCCTTTGTGTAGCTGACACCTATGTGATATGTAACTGGTTGAAAATGCCCTTTTGTAGGTAGAGTTCTATTTTTGAGTTGATATTTTGACTACTTTCAGCCCACGCTAAAAATACATCTTATATTCTTTAGAAATGTATTTCCCTTATTCGAAGCCCGCATGGTCAGAAAATATAAGAACAATTATGTAGCCTTTTTCCCACACTTGAAAAAATAACAGAAATGGCTGATATATTCATTGTGCTTCACAATGTTGCACATACGTACATGTTGTGCCTTTCGTGATATTGATCAGTTTAGTGCCTTTAAAGTATCAAATAAAGGGGGATTAATCACTAGTTCATTAAGTTTATTCGTTTTTTTTTCTTCCCGAGTTGTTAGTGCTATATCTGCCATGTCTATTACTATTCTGGTCCACTAGAGGGCGATGTTCTCCTCAGAAAGGACTGATGCACGCTTTATGGTAGGCAGCTCAATAATCTCCAGAAGCCCCACAGTCCCACAGCTCCTCCTGAACCTCATCTCCTGAAGTCGCTGAGTGGAGCAGAGCATCTGCTTCCCATGATGAGTCATGTGCTCCTTCAGGGTTTGGGTCAGCTCTGCAGCGGCAGCTTTACACCCGATCCACCACAGTAAGAAGATGACTCTGTTTTTTTTTAACATGCTGGCCAGATTATATTTGTCTGTTTGGCACTGTAAAGCTAAATCTCAGAGGCAATAGTTACAAAAGGAGAAGGGGGCAGACTCAATAAGATGCTGTTCGCTTTCCAGAAATGAACACAGGTCAAATGCGTAACAAGTGTCCAAACCATATGGAACAATAAACAAAGAGATGCTGAAATGCAGTTGATTGTGTCATATCTCTCTTCATGGGGCAGTGAATGTGTAAGTCTCTCAACACAGTAAGTTACAATGGAATATGTGAAAATGTTGGATTAGAACACGCTTTCACATATTCCTATCAGACTGCGATATGGTGGAGTTACCAGACTTGGCCTCTTTAGCGCTATAGTCTTTGCGTCTGGGGGCATTTCTGTGGCCTCGGATCTGAGGACATCTGCTGCTCACAAATCAGACCAGGACCCATCTGCTCGAACTTATCATTGCTCTTTTATCATTATTCATTGGAGAAATTGTTCCACTTATCATTATGTATATATGTTCATTTAAAAAAAAATATATATATTCTTTATGTTTAGCTTATTTAGGAACTTAAAAAAAAAAATTGGGTGTTTATCTTTGCCGTTAAGTGTAACCACGTACAGTTTCACGGCTATTATGTGACAAAAAAAGGACATTCATGTATGGGGTTGAAATTAAACAGGTCTGCCACAAATTTACTTTTGGTTCAGTGGATGTAACCTACATTTCAATATGGAACCATGTGAATACTGTAAGACGTCATCTTCCAGACAGCATGTCTGTTCTTGATTAATCTCTCGATGACATGCGCTGTGTTTACTCACAAATTTCTTAATATTTTTGTAGGAATTTTGTACTGAGAATGAATAATAATTTGCCCTTCTTTGCACATATTTTTCCTTCCCTGCCAGTCCATCTGCTCGATGAGGAAACCGGCTTGGAAGTACAGAAAAGCAACCAGAGCTATAAATATGTATAAATGATTATGCAGAGCAATATTGTGGGTGGATTAAATGTGCAGTGGTGTCATTTTCAGTGGCAAACCTCCTTGTAAATTCGATTAATGACCCAGTGAAAATATGCTCTGGGTGTACATGTTAAAATACATCCATCCCCTTATACTTCCATTTATTTCCATTAAATGTTGCTCCACGTTGCTTGAGCAGGGCAACCTGAGTTGTCTGGATCTCCACGGCCCTGAAAATAGCTTCGATATGTTTCCGTATTCCTGGGTGTGACTAGACAGCTGCTCAGGAGAGGCTCCCAAACAACAAAGACACACAAAAACCCCATCCAACAACAGATGCGCAGGGCTTCCTGTGCTGGAGATGATAAGAAAATAACCACTGTATGTGACAAAGCAGAGCTGTTGTTCTTGCCCTCTTCCCCACTGTGCTTCTTAATTAGTGTGTTTGACTGTGGGGAGAACCCTGGCACATTGCCTCCCTGCCTGTCTACTCATCTCCTCCTCTCATCTTTTGGTGGAAAAGCTACCCAACCACAGATAGAGTACCGCTGGATGCCTCTGCCACTCTTCCTTCCTCATCACTGTAATGAGAATCAACTCCTCCAGACATAACCTACTTTTGCATACCACTGAAGGTGTTTTGATGTCTTCACCCAGTTTCTTCTTTTAATGCCATGGTTGGCAGAAATAAAAAGACTTCTCGGCTTTGATTAGTTTCAAATATCTGTTGCTATGCCATAAAGGGCACGCGATAACATATGGGCAGGGGTTTGTGTGTTAGGTAAATGTATATGATGTTTCGAAGGCATCCGTCTCCATATTTTTCTCTTTGTGTGACAGAATGTCAGCCCACACCACTGACATGCTCATTCACAGTGCCTGGAGCTGTTTGGATAAGAAGAGCAAAGTGAAGGTGGGTGTGTGGGTGCTTCTGATTCGGGGGCTTTTGTCTGTGTGCCACTGCCTGCATCTGTGCATACGGCATATATATGGATGCATAAAAGTGAATACACGAGTGAATGCATGTGTGTGTGTGCATATGTGTGTGTGTGCATATGTGTGGGGCAAGCAAGGCCGTGTATCACATTCTTTTCTCCGATTCATAGCCGGGGTCACATGGCTTTTTGTCTGCCTGATTTAGCCGAACAGACCCTGGGCTTTTCTTAGCGATGTGGACAGATTTACTGACTTACTTCCCTGACAGGACACAACAGCAGAGCTGGCATGTATCGGGGTCTTTGGCATGCTTGTCAGCATCGCAGATTGAGGGCTGTGCTCAAGCTGTTCTTCATTAGCAACAGCCGAGTCTCTCCAGGATATGAGAATAGCAGCTCTAATCAGCTGTCCTCTGTGAAGGAGATTTCAGCAGTCTGGCAATTTTTCACTCAGAACTTTATTCAGGGGTAGCGTTGATATCTATTTATTACGGTACGAACATATTTGCGCAAAACTGTATTTAATAAGAATATATAGAAAATATGATACTCAGCAAAAAGGAGCAATAAAAACAGAACAAATAAAAACAGATAAATCAAGCTAGGAGATATCTGATTGTGGAGCATAGAGAGCCATACTCACTTCTTCACTTTCCTGTTTGTATGATCAGCCTCGTCCATCCAAAATGCCTCATATAAGAGCAATTAGTTCTGGCTGCCATGACAACTAGCATGACCTTTCTGTCATTCAATAAACTAGAATCTTTTCCAAGGCCTGTCCTTCTTTTGAACAACAAAAAAAGCTGTCTGGAACACATCTGTAAAAAAAAACAGGCTTTGTTGCTAGCAAAAGGTGGCAGAGGCTGGTTGAAATGTGCCTTTGTAAAAACACAAAAACACAGATTTTAAATGTGCTCTCAAAGAGCTTGCCAGTTTACTGATAAATGATAAATGCAGGAGAGAATATAGCCGGGTATGATTTAGGAGAACAGCCGTTCCACTGAGGGAGCCTCACTGTAACATTTGAGGAGTCTGTCATAGGATTGCTTTTAATCTTGATTTTAGTAGAGTTTATTTTTCTTTGTGGGTTTTCTCCGATTCACACAGGCAAAAATGGACAAACATGCTCCAAAAATATAATGGTACATCTGATAATTGGCACACTTTGTCTTAGAAACTTGGCCATGCTTTTCCTGGCCAACAATAAGCTTCAGGAGTAATTCTGCGTGGATATTTGACCATTTGTGGCAGACTTGGTCGAGTTCAGTTATTTGGTTGGTTTCATGTTCCTGACCTGTCTTTTCAGCACAGTTCACATATTTTATCTTAAAGGACTGTACTTTGCAAAAGTAATTTAGAATATCTTACGTTTCAGTGCTTTAATGTTTTCGAAACCGGCTTTTTTGGTTTGAGTGTTTTACATCAAACTGTTTCTGACATGAAATGTATGTTACTCATTCATATTCCGAAGGCATTCCTTTGGCCTACCACAGATTTAAATGAATGAGATGTTAGGTCTATTTCGTGACTCTAAAATTTGGAATGAAAATGACATATGTTTATGGATTTCTTCTCATTTGTGGGCTGCAGTAAAAGGATTAAAGACATTAGTGTTAACCTGTTGTTTTTAGTCTACTGCCAGATTGCAACATCATGACTCTAAGACAGAAAGATGTGGGCTCTGGCACGATTCTATGCACAATCTGTTCAGGCTTCACAAATTAAATTTAAACTGTAGATATAAATATAGACTTGCTCAAGGAAAGCTTTGTGTTTGCACAACTGGGTATTTCATATTGCTGTGCCAAAAGTGTGGGCTACTGCGCCCAGGCCTTCTTTCAGGCAGATACTGTGGACCACACAAAGATTTCATCAAAGAGTAAGTGATGTAACACTTTTTTTTAACCTGAATGTGGGGTTTGCTTCCATTCAGTGACCAGATATGATCGAAAGTAGATCAAGATAAATAAGCGGGAGTATAAGAGAGTAGTAAATGTTTTTTGTCTCAGATATAAGTAAATGGCATTGATAAAATCGTTTTGGTTAGGCAATGGAAACGATACCATATCAAACCTGTGTTTTGGTGGTGTGGTGATGAGCTACATGCCAGATCCTCGGCAGGAATCCCTTACAGTTAGCAAATGGTACAGCTGCATGTTATGGCACCGAATAGCTCACTCAGCAATGTAGATGTGAATCATGAGAGCAACCTGAAAGCTTAATGACATCAGACAATTATAGCAAAACTGTTATGTGAGTGGTCAGTGTGTGTTCCTGTGACACATAAATCAATGTGAGTCGTAATGCATATTTTCATGATGACAAGAGAAAAAAAATTAAAGTAGTGGTAAATATATTTCTCTCACACCCCATTGGAAAATTAATTTAATCAGACTTAACACATGTAAAGCAACAAGAAACACAATGTGAACTCCAGACAAATCTGCAAAGGTGGGAAAAATGAATGCAGTTATTCTGCCAAATAACTGGCAACTGGTACATAACTGGTGCAATGTAGCTTATTAACTTAAAACACAAACACATTGTAGATCTATGAATGCTTTATTTCACCTCAAGACCTCCTTTGAACATCACAGACTATGCCAGTAATCAGAATTGGAAGGAAAGGTGTGACGGAGTCTGTGTGGCATACTGATTCCATTCACAACACTGCCTGCAAGACTTTTAAAGTCAGTGTCAGGGCAGAAAAGATAGCAACTGAGAGAAAAAGCATATTTACTTTCCAAAGAAGCCCCTCAAGCAGCCGCGAATCAAAAACCCAGGAATATGTGAGCTGGCGAGAGGAAGGAGACGACACAGCTTTTATGGAGAGGATGCAGACAGATGGTGGATGAAAATCCTCTGCGGGATCATTTGAGCTGATGTGTTGCATAGTAACAGACTGCATTCCAGTATCCAGACAGTGCATTGATTTGAAATGTGTCTTTTGTTGTTTTACGGGCAATTATTCATTTTCAGAGCCGAGCTCTTTTATTACGGGCATTGAGCATGATGTGCATGCGCAATAAGGAATGGTAAACCTCAGGCAGCAGAAAACAGGGGAAAGGATGTAGAGACAGGAAGACAAAGGAGATCTGAGGCATCCACTGTCCTTATTCTCTTAAATATTTAATCTCACTCTCAGTTTAACAGCAATAAATGTGTTGTCTCTTGTCTTTAGACCCACACATCCAGAACAGTGTGAGATCAGATAGTAGCAACATCAGACAAATAAAGAGCTTCAGGCCAGCCAAGTGAATTTGACACACATTCAAATTGACATCCAAAATAAGACCACAAGGTGCCTGCCCTCTATATTTCAAGTCTCACTCTATAAATTGAAGAGATGCCAAAAATGACATTGATAGTCAAGTTGTCAGGTGGGTGGGGATCATATCTACCCAAACTGGGACATGTAAAGTTCGTCAACTGTATTACATTTATGATAATATTGAATAAGTGTATCATATTACATTTGTGGGGAGAAAATATTCTCATTTGTCAAGACTAGTCATCATAATCTGTAAACCTGTCTTGTAATATCCATTTTATTAGATCGACGGACCTGTTTAAGAGGCACTGATGTGTTTTATATTTGAGAGCACCTGTCACGGAGTCTGTGGTGTTTATTGCATGTTCACAAAGTCATTCCTAACCAGCACATCACATGGCAGTTGGACAATAACATTGATAAAAGAATTAAACAGATTTCATGCCTTGCGCGACACAGCCGCCATCTCTGCCTCTCAGGTTTTTTCTTCTATGTGGACTCTTTGAGCAGTCCTTCTACTACAGCTTGGCCCATTTCAATTTCCTGTGGATGCTGCCAGACAGCAAACATCTCTTCCCAGTGCAGCACTTATGTAATCTGCATTGGCATGCTTTACTCCCCCCTTTCAGCGCACACAAGCAACAGCATCCCTCTGGTGTCTGTGTATTTGTGGTGATTTTACAGCTCACTTGTCACCAAGAATCAATGTCAGTGCCCTCCTCTGTGTTTTGCTAAGAAAAACGCACTCCCCCTTCCCCAGCTCTCCCGTGTCCATCTATATTGCAGCAGGACATGTATACATCAGTTCTCTCTTCAAAGCACCAGTCACGCAGAAGTAACATTCTGATGAGACTTGAGGACATGGAGCTAGAGAAAGTATCCTCACATCTCTGCACCCACTCTCCCTGTTTGTCTGTGCACGCACTCCTCCTCATTTATTTTTTGCCCCCCTCCCCTTCTAAGTTAGAGCATGAGAGTTATTACTCAGTGGGAGGGCCCTATGATCCCATGTGCATCCTGGACAAAGCTGCACACAAATCTCCCTCTCCCTCAGACAAATAAAAGCACATACTCTTGCCTGTAGCCATGGTTCCCTTAAAAAAGAAGTGGAGAGCTGTTGGAGACTAAAATGAGCAGTGCTGCCCGCCTGCAGCAGGCTGGACCATCCCTTTGTCCACCTCCCATCTTTCACCCCTACAAACACTTCTCTGATAGCTGCAGAGCCCTCAAGGGTAACACTTACACACACATGCATATACACTTACTCCTGATTTCTTCTTTGAAGGATGCCCTCTTCAGTGATTGTGGATGTTTTCTCTGAGTGAATGAGGATGACTGGGTTGCACATTTGTACAAAGAAATCAATATTTATGCACAAGACCATTGAGTAAAAAAGTAACTGTGGCGAAAGCTGCAGACACACAATATGGTACGAGTAGTAATTATTACTGCTGTCTGATACGGGTGACCTGATTTAGAATTTTAATCAGCATGAAGGATTGAACACTGCTATCTGGTTATTCCTCCACTGATGCGGCTGAGGGGGCACAGCAAACGGGCGCAGCATGGGATGTCTACATGTTATTTTGGCTTGTGCAGACGCATGCAGGATGTGGCTTGTAGCCAAATCCAGCGTGCTCGTGTGTCTCTGGGTGCGTGTCTGAGAGTTGAGGGAACGGCTCAGTGCTCCTCCTCGTGTGCTAGCGCACAGTCAGCGTCACATTGTGTGCAGCGGTGCAGGCACTGTCCATTGTGTGCGGTTGCCCCAGTGATCACAAAGAAGGGCACAGAGCCTGTTGCTGTTGTGTCAGTCCTCTCCATTTGTATGATGCCCGGTTTGGGATTCGTGTAACGATTTGTGTTCATCTACTATACCAGCCTTATTCATTTCGGTGCGTGGTTGTGTGAAATAAACCTGTCAGCTTCTATTTTGTGCGTTGCACCAGAGTTTGAATCTCTGTCATCTACAGTGACATGTATTTCAGGTTGTGAAAATGATTGTTATTCAGGATTGCTATTCAGGAACAGTACCATAGACCTAGATGCTTGCACACAGGCACTTTAAGGAATAGAGCAAACCCTGTTTATTTGCTTCTGGTCAAACCGTGAGTCCTACAAAGAACACAATCTCTCCACTCCACCTACCTTTAAAACTAACAAGCTCAAGAAACGGCCCTGTGTCAGAAGTGCTACTTTGTGTTTCCATTGTGAATACAGCGAATAAAAGCAATTGCTCACGTTTGACTGAGCTCATTGCTCTTGCTAGTGAAACAGACAATCATGACAGAGCTCTGGGGCAGCCACAGAAGGGATTTTAGTGTCAAGGGTCAAGCTTAACGGAGGGGGCTGTGGAGAGGCTGTTCTTCAGTATCCGTCTCTTGCTTTGGAAAAACTTTCTTGATCTCTTTCAGGTTTAAAGTGACTGGTTTGTAAAGTTTTGATGCTAAGATAAATATAGAGTGTACAGTAAGCTGCGATGGGCATTAAGAGTCACTACTATATAAGAGTTTATAGTAGTGATTCTAACATATTGATGCTGATGAGATAATAGTTTGGCAAATTTACATCGTAGAATTTGCTTATCAACAAATATGTGTGGTGTTGAAAGTTTTTAATTAATCATTGTGTATATCAGGTTTGATTAAAATTAATTTATGTGGGGATTCACTTCATCAAGGAAATGATGGATGGCTGAATAAAACTGACTGATATGTTGACTTGATGCTTAGGGATTCCATTGTAATGAGGATGCGTTTCACACGCAGCTGGATGTGGGGAATTTAACAAAATTCTCCCTGTGAATATCTGCAAATATTTGATGACACTCCAGTTTTCTTTATCGTCCGGTTCAGATCAGTTTAGCAAACTGGCCTCTCTACTGATACAAAAAGCAACAAGTACACATTAAAGCAATGGAAATTATTCCTGAATAAAATCCTTATCAAGATTAAGCATTTCTAAAAGGCGTATACTCTCAGGTGTTACAGCTAAAATGATCTTGTCTCATTACATCTTGCTGAGGACATAGCTTGTGAGCAGGAAGTTGATGGGTTTGGATATTCTGGCCCTTCCCTGCACTGCGGCAGAGGCAGATGATCCAGTATCAGAGTGTCTGCTAGCAAGAGAGAGAGGGAGAGAGAATGAGACAGAGCATGCACTGCATGACTCAACACCTCATCCCACCTCATCATTAATCAAAGATTAATGCTTAGCTGCAAAGATAGTTTTAGATACATATAGATTATGATTGTGTGTTGTCATTTTTGTGCAATAACTCGCCACACTATTTAATAGTTTATTCTGATTTAGATTAAATCAACTCAATGTCAACTGCATATTGGATGATACTGAAACTGAATTAAATCTTTGTGTGGATTTGAGTGAGAATCAGAGTAAATCCAATAGCAAATCTCAGTAAATTTACCATGTATGGCTAAAGCTTCTGTAATGCCAGTATCGTAATCCTGGGTTGAGGTGAGCTGCTGGCATGTAGAACTTCTCAAAGGGGACTGTGGATGGCAGGGGTTTGATGAATTGGCTGGGCTGATCCAAAAAGTGTACTGGATTGTGTCTTTAAACTACTATTCCTTAAGTGAGCCCTCGGGGTACAAACTACAGCTGAGTGGGCATTTGAACTCTCTGTGCCTGTCCAGATGTTGGCCTAATTTAGAATGACTAGCAACGTATGTGGCCCATTTACAAGCCCTCACACCCAATGTGTGTTTGTGTGTGTGTGTCTGCATTTGTGTGTCTGCCTCAGGTGGTCCAGCATTCAACTCACTGATAGCCCATAATTCACTTTGTTTTTGGCAGCCATTCCATTTACCAAGCAGTAGTGAGAGGTCAAAAGAGTCAAAATCATCAGTCCAGTTTCGTAATGTTTCAAAGCATCTTTGTGTGTTCAGTCATGATGCTCAACTCCGGATCATGCAGTCACATAATTGCGCCTGCTCTTATTTCATAATTCTGTAAGAGCTTATCCCAGGTCCATCTCTGATTATATGCGCGGCCTGGTTATTTCAGGGCGGATTCTGATGTCCTTTTTAATCCAGGATTAATCACTGTAGCAATAAAAGGCATCTATTTTAGTGAAAATGTCAGAAAAAAAAGAGAAGAGCTAACAATGAAAATTAGCACTCTGCAGTTTCTATAATCTTGACTGTTTTTATGGTTTCACAACACGGTGTAGATTATTTTTTGATAGCGGGGCATGGAAAATTACAGATTTACTCTTGGGTAATTCATGAGAAGGTTGGTGGCAAAATGTTGCTGCTCAAGTTCAAATGTTATCCATTTAACATGACCATTTTTTATATAAGTAGCAGTGGCACCCCAAGTCTGTGTGCTGTGGCTTAAGAAGTAGAGCAGAAAAAAGTGTTGACAGCAGAAAAATACCTTAAGCTTGAGCTAAATACCTTGAGCTAAACTGCTCAAATGTGTGTGTGTGAAATAACTGTGCGAGTAGCTGAATGTGACTTACAGAGCCATCGGAAACATCAACTTGATTGTAAAAGCACAACATAGCTGCCATGCTTTTTAGTGGCCCCTGTTTCTAATCTACCTTGCAGATGTCACACCACAGTCTCATTAGAACTGATTAGCACGGGTTTACAGCCTGTGGCACAGAACGAAAGGCTACGTGAGGGCACATCCACCGGTTGGCCTGCTGGCACCACAGCCACTCGTGTGGCTCCAGGCCAAACCTGGACACATCTGCAGCTGGCAGCGACCAGATGTTGTGTTTGAAGACAGATCAGATGAAGTCTTTGCTGTCTGTCTTACAAGTCGTCAGTACTAAAGAATATTGTCATCCCATCTTTATTGTGCCTGATATGTTGTAGAAAGTGATCAATTACAAAACATGTTAATTATCTACATGTTTTTTTTTCCTTGGCCTGTGTTCACATCTCCTGAACAGCGACACGGATTGAGTATGAGGGTTGCAGAGAGGAAGAAAATGACACCAATCACCGATACATCCTTATCTAAACTTTCTCTAGCCTTAATGAAGTAGGTTCTCCATGCGTACAATCGCACAGAGCCTCTTTGAGGAATTATAAGCTCTGATAAAGCAAATTAAGATAAGTGCCAATGTTCCTGCAAAGATGGCTGATTGCTGTGTGAAATTTGAGCGAGAAAGAGAGAGTGAGGGAAAACAAGAAAAACATTCTCTGCTGCACAAGGCAAGCTTTATTCCACACAGCAATAAACATAAAACAAATCAGTAGTAAAGAAATCTTATTTCCAAAATAGATTTTTAACAAATGCAGATGTTGCTAAAAAAAAAAAAGAAAAAAAAAAAAAGGCAAACTTAGCAACCAAATAAATATTCACATCAGCAAAATGATTCTCTTGTGACAACCTTGAAGATGTCTTCCAGTGACTAAAATAAAAGACAGTATGTACAATCATACAAGTTTATTAGGACATGCGTAGGAGTTTTACTGCACCATTTTACCACACACTACAACACAAAGGCTGCATATTCATTGAAATGATCGTTGGGCTGCCCGTACAAAGTTCACAACTTTACTCTGACTCAAAGAAAAATACAAAATGTTTTTCTAACAAGCATATAATGCATTAATGATGCGGTAATGACGGATATGGAGACGTCTGCTTGTGCGCTCAACCCGTCTGTCCACAAAACCTTCCCAAGCACGGGTGTCTGTTTTCTGCACAGAATTGTTGCTAGGCAATGCTGAGGAATTTTGGTGTGTTACCATGAACTGGAAGCCTTTGTGCAAATCACCACTTTAAGTTCCTCCATTTACCAAGGGCAGCCCACAGCTCCGCTAAGACACAAAAGCCATGTCAGGAAGATATTTCCAAAATAACATGGGAACTCACATCATGCCATTAAATACACAAAAACACCCACGCGCGCACAAAAAGAAGAATGGAAAAATAGCTTTCTTTGGACAGGGCCAGCCTGTGCAATTTGATTATTTGTTCTACGTAGTCCCTTATCATTTTCTTTTTTTTGTTCTTACTAGCCCTTCATTAATAATTGTTAGACTTTTGAAGTATATTTCCAAATTTTGAAAGAACGTCATTGTCAAGTCACAAAAACAGTTCAATTGAGTTTTACAACCGCAATATCCTTCATTAAAATCATGTAGAACTGGCAGCAAAGTCTGGCATTTTTAGCTTAAAGAGACATGTTCCCTTTTAATCCCGTACTCTTTTCAGAGCACAATATGCCACTGGTTACTTAACAAACCAGCAGCAACCAACACAGAAAAAGGGGGCAAATGGAGATCAGCAGCCTTTTTTACACTGCAGAGATGGTTTCAGTCTATAACGAGTCAGTTCATGGAGCACTTATAGCATGACAGTAGTCAGAAAGCTGTATCATTATTGCCACACAGGTCACCTTGCATCGTAAGCACTTAAATCATTATTGCTTTATGGTTAGAAGCATAGACTTCAATGCTGCACACACACACATAACCATAAAGCCAAAGATTTCAAATAAGAAAAGTGTCTGTTATTTGTTTTTAAATGTTTTTTCCCCCCATAGTCATGGACCTACAATAAGTGCTACTTACTGGAGGTCAATAGATTGACAAGTGTGTGCAAAACAAAATTAGAGTCATCTTGGGAGTGCTACATTAGATTGATGCAAATGAGAGAAATCCATAGCCATGTTTCACCAATACTGGAGTCCAGAACATCAATAACTGTCAGGAATATGATATGAAAGGCATTTCAAAGCTGCTTTCATCGTGACAACTGTTTAACAAATTGTCAACAATGCATTGCTACAAATCATTTCAAAAGAATATTCCAAAATACACATCAGATTTATCACATACCTGGTCAGTCTGACTCAGGTAGGAGTTCGTTTCACCCTTTTAAATGTGGCTCCCAGCATCTCGCCTGGCCTCAATAACCTGCTACAATTTCATAAATAACATTCAATGGCTTGACAGCTTTAGCAGTTTATGGTTGAGTTGCTGGTCACAATAAAATGATCTTTTCCTTTCCATTGAAATGTCTGTTTCATTGACAGCAGAAACTCCGGTGGCCTTGAGGAGCCACCACCTACTTTTCCTGTCCTCTTTTGAGGCATTTTTTCCCATTCAATTTTCTGCATTTTGAATATACAGAATTTCCTCAGCCTTCTCCCCCTCACCCTTTGAAAACCTGCGGACTAGTACAGACCATAACGCTACATCAACCATCCATGCAGGTTGATTCAGTCTAGCCTGCTGTCTGCGAAGCAGCCCTGCACTTATCCCTGCTCTCATCACTGAGACAGTTATGATCAAATAAAATAAAAAAACCGAAAAAAAAAAGAAAACTCCCTGTGTAATAGTTCTCAGTGGTTTTCCCTGTCGTCCCAGTGCATCTCTGCACTTTCATGAAAAGGGAAAAACAGTTGCACTTATTTCACACCTCACCTGTACAGCCTGTACAGGATTTAGCTAATTCCGGACAGTCTCATGCTAGATTTTTTTCATGTACTTAGAAAAATATCCATTGATTTTTCGGAGAGGCATTTTTTTACATCACAAGATTAAACGTTACACGTTGCACATTTCCATACTGGACAAAATCAACATGTGCATATAGATAATAAAATCAGACAGATGTAA
Source organism: Menidia menidia (assembly GCA_907169785.1). Lineage (NCBI taxonomy): Eukaryota > Metazoa > Chordata > Actinopteri > Atheriniformes > Atherinopsidae > Menidia > Menidia menidia. Next base: position 8,097,184 of record CAJRST010041110.1, read on the forward strand.
CACCGCTGTAGTTGCATAATGTTAACACGTGAAAAAAATGATAGCTTGATGGTTCAACCTTTACTGACACGGTTTTGTTCGAAAGCAAAGTTAAACGGTGGAGAAAAAAATGGATATGGGCCAAAAGGTTCAGGAGCAAGTGGACAGCAAAGTGTCCACCTCTTCTGAGAAGTGTTTGGTATCTGGGGGGGTGAGGGAAGGATTCAGCAGGAGACCCTGATAAAACCATCATGCCCACCCCCCTTCCCCCAGTCCAAAGAGGTTGGGGCAAGGAGTCGCACGCGAGTACTGTAACCCAAAAGGTCCCCACTCACATTACTGAGCAGCTTTTGGCCTTCTCTTTCTTGAAGGTGGAGGACAGCAAATCAGACTTGCTAGGCAGGTGGAGCAGTCTTTTGGAGAGGCGGCGGGTGGGGCTGGGCTTTGGGAGAGGTTGCAGTTTGTTGATGCAGGCCATCGCTGCGGTGCGGAATACACTGTGGATGCTTTTCTCTGAGGTGAATGCAGAACACTCGAGGTAAGCTTCTGCACCCAGTTGCTTGGCCATAGCAGAACCCTGCAATGAATTGGTATAAAAGTCTATTTTTCATAATATCCTTCAGCAAAATGAGCCTTTTAAACTTCGCTTTACCATGTAGAGAAGACCAGTAAAGACTAGAAAGAATATGAAGTGAGACGAAGGAAAATGACACCAAGGCTCATTGACAGAGCTGGAAAATACAGTGCATCATCCAGAATCCTCAGATAATGATTATATCCAAGATAGTTGAAAAAGGAAAAGCAATCTATGAGTCCCAGTTTTCTTTGGAATTAGTCTAATCAAATAAGTGAACCGAAACTGATGACTGAGTTACTTTTCAGGCCAAATATGCTGTTTTAAAAGATGTTTTTACAGATAAAAATTAAATAAAGGTTTTATTTTCAATAATCTGGAATCACATTTAAAAACAAAAAACAAAACAACAACTAGATATTCAATAGTATTGACTATATCCCTGATAAGCAAGTTGATCCTTGATCTCACCTGCTCGTAGGTGATGGGAGTTTGTTTCTGGTTGGACAGCTCCATCAGTGTGCAGACATCTGTGCGGAGGTCAGTCTTACAGCCAATAAGCAGAATACGTGTACTCGGACAAAAGTCCAGAATTTCAGTCTTCCACTGGGAAAGCAAATTGATAGTTATTCAATATATCCAAAAATGAAAAATAAAACACTCACGTGCAATGCACAAGTATAAATACGTTATCCAAAAATGGAGAAACATTGTCACAACATGTGACAGCCGCATGTGGGCTAGAAGAACTAGTAGTGACTGAATAAAAGGAGCCATTACCTTTTTCAGACTGCTGTCAACAGTGTCCGGGCGGCTGATGTCAAAACATAACAAGACTGCGTCTGAGTCGCTGTAGCACAGGGGTCTCACATTATCATAATAGGGAGAACCTAACAAAGGACAGAGAAGAGCAGTATTATTGATGTGCCTGAAGACCTCCCATTCCTAAAAACATTTATTTGGATCCTGAACATATTAATAATATATGTTGTCATGGTTTCCATTGTGCAATTTGACACGTTTTTTTCTTGAGTGAGGAATGGCACAGAGGATCCCTACACCCCTTATCCGGTATATTTATGTTTTTTTAAGAGCATCCCACTGGGGTGTGAATTCGTTCTCCACTGTTTGAAAGTTTGTATGCAGAGTCCATCATTCTTTTAATATTGTATGTAGTTGTCACAGTAGTTACAGAGGTGGAGCGGGTGAATACAGCTGCAGAGATTTTGTTCAGTTCCTCCCGCTGAGCTTCACTTTGCTGCTCCTCAAACTGCTCTTTTCCCTGCTCCTACATTCTTTGTTGGCATTTCAGAAGAGGAGACGATGACAATCGAACACTAAATCCTCATTGATCTTTCCTTGCAGTAGAATACGTGAGTGGAAACGGTGGGGCTTGGGCCAGGCAGACGCTCCCACTCATGCTCAGAATCCTTAAGTAAGTCGCCCACCCCCCAAAAATCCTATGCTCGGCAAGCAATACCTCTAGTCCCTCTGTTACCACAGCAACAGCCTTGGAATTCACCATCTACATCAGGCACTCCTCCCACCTTTCTATAAAGGCTCGCCTTAACTGCCAGTCAATCATTTCCCACCACAAACTACCCACCCACCTGCTATTAGGGAAGATCCTTCCCTATAACAGAGTTGCTGAAACTCAACACATCAAGCATTCTAAAAGACACTCATCTACACATTAAAACGGACCTGGTAACATCGACTCACTTTCTAAATTTGGCTGCAAACAGAAGTGTGCCCATGCCCCGACATGCCCCGCTCAGTGGGATTAATATGTTTACTTCAGTCTCAGCACAAATGCTCTTCTTAAAGTTCCAGATAGCAAAAACAGTCTGTATAATCACCCATTAGATATTACACAGACATCAAAATGGATACATCTCATAGAAGAGAAAAAGAACATGGAAAAAGCACACAGAACATATATTTGGGCACATTGGACAGTTTCATGAATACTTAATGACCTGGCATGTTATCAAAGGGTAAAAGAGAATTTGCCAGCTGCCGGCGTGAGTGGAATAATGACAAGCTGTGATGAAATTTCTCAGGACCCAATGTCCAGAAAAGAGTAAACACTGCTGCAAAAGAACAAAGGGTTATGTTGTTATACAATAGCTGTGGTATAGTGGCTTTAGAAATTAAAATGACTTTATACTACCCTTACAAACAAACAGACACATTGTAATTGAAGCAATTTACCTGACAAAGATAACAGACATCAGAATGATAAGAATGCAAATCCTATTAGTTGCTTATATCACTAGATACGTATAAACAGCCCAGCAACTAAACAAAATTAGCTGACAGTGAAAATTGACACATTATAATGAGAACGATTACCACTGGGATGATGAGATTGAGTTTTATCTGTGTGTGCTGGGCTGTCTCTGGGGAGTCTGTGTGGTGTCAAAAAAATTGACTCAATCTCCTGCCAGGGGAGACGTGGTGTGAGTCTGCATTAAATAGCCCCTGATCTTAAAGCAGCAATCAATTGAAGGACCGGAGGTCCAGAAGTCTTGGCTATCACAACTGACAAACAAGTGATGCTGTCAAGAAATGGGGATGATGAACAGATTTTTTTTGGGAAAAGACTAAAATGCCTTTATCTGCATCCTTGAGCGTTAAAAATCCTAAAGCTAATTCCTCAACAGGATGTTCGTATGCAGCAGCAGACTTCAGACATGGCTTTTTCTATTGTTACAATATAAATAGCATCGAAAGCAGGGGTGCACTATCCTGAGGTGTGTCATACAGAGTCTTCCTGTGCCATAAATCCTTCCCCCTTTGTAGTCTGAGATCTCAGGGTACCAGTCTGCTTCACTCTTTTCCTCTTGATTGCAACAAGGAGGAAAATAGTTGGGACAGACAAATCAATGTCCATGCAGAGATAAGTATGGCCCAAATGTTTCCTCCCCTCCCTTTCTTAATAGCCTGCTTCTACGGCAGATGGAGAGCTTTTGAGGCATGAAACATGGAGAGAGAGGGCAACTGATTAGGGAATGGCACCAAAAGACACGAGCACAACCCAGATCTTGTGGTTGACAACAACTTAATCCATCTTGATAATGCCGTGGCCAGAGAGGAATGTGGGGGAAAAGAATATTGACCAGAGCGGAAATACTGTTGATTTCAGGGGTGGAGATGGAGAGCCTTGTGTTGGAGCATACAGGTGGGGGAAGGGAGCATCAGCTATTCTGTGTGTGCTTGAGTGAGTGTGTGAGTGTACCGTGCGAGTGTGCTCAATCAAGCAAGTGACAAAAGCTTGTTTTCATCATTAGCGCTCCTCCTCTCACTCTGAGAATGCAGGGGTCAGACAGACTAATGATCCAGTGATGGGATAACTCATAGTTTTGGAGATGAGAACAACCTGCTACTCCACCCACACTCCTCAACTGTAGAAGCCAACAGCTTCTAGTCTGCTAACTACAGACTTAACAGCCTAACCCCCCAAAAAAACCTAAAAATAAAACACATACTACATTGCGTCAGAAAGTTGTTCCATAGTTTGAGATCAGACAGGCAGAATCACTGCTGAAGGCCCCTGCAGGCTAAGGCTCTTTATTTACAACCATCACATCTGAACTGTTAACAAGCTGAGCTTTGATATTGTCAAAGGAGATAAGTCCAGGTGTCCAAACTTTGATTTTCAAAGACGCTTTTCAAGTCATATTTTCAATCCCCATCATAGTAAGAAATTCCAGTAAATGATGGATTTTTGCAGACAAATGTGCTTCATTGTATGAAAATGCAACAAAGTATTACACAGCTAAATGGTGTAAATGAAGCTTTGTAACATGTTAATTATCTTTTTAATTGCCATTCTTTTTATTCATTCATGGGAAGGGAAAAACCTATCCCATAACTTATGAAGCTTGATACATCTTTAACTGGTAAAACATTCACGTGTACATCACCAGGTCACAACCTCTTTTTTTGTGCCGTTTATAGTGTGACCTTTAAATTAATGCATTTCAATGGGATGCTTAGGTTATTTGCTCAGTGGATTTCATGCATAGCTAAAGAGGTTCAGGGACAGACAATCCAAGCAAAATTATACAAAAGGGTTGACTTTAGTGCAAGACCGGATGTTTCCCCTCTGTTAGCCAAATTGTTTTAAACCAAACCTAAACCAAGTGTTCCCTAATATATAATCCTTACCATTTTTTAAACATATCCTTAGTCACATCAGTTTTTATACCTTTTAGTAGTTTGGAATATATAAAAACAAGAATCAAGCGAGAGTGCTTTGAAATTCTGACTGAATGCAAAACCATAATTCATGGCACTGGTGGCCACAGGACTCAATCTTAAATCTCTCCCTTATCTGAGAGATTGTGCCCATTTTCACTATTAAATATGAAGAATAATTCAAGTTTTCGTTTGACAATAAGCTGTGACATTATGTGCTTCCGTGTTTGTGTGTGCTGGAGTTCAGTAAAACAGCAACAACGATGTCTGCGAACAAATCAAATCAACTCGACTCTTTAGCGTATTGCCGTGAGGCTGGATTAGTACAACTCCGATTTGTGACTCTTGTGGTGCACAAGAGCGATACAAAGAACAAAAAGATTACATTTTTTGAAAACTGGATAGGAGCCTTTAAGAAACAAGAACTAGCATATTGTGTTTTATGGATAAAAACAACAACAGCAACACAAGCTTGGAGACAAGTTTGCAGCGTGGTCTTTTAAGAAAAAAAAAAAAAAAAAGGGACTTTTACAATGGCTGAGTCCTGCAGAATTCAATGTTATCACAGGCTAGACTGGCTTCTAAAGTTTCAGATACATTTCCATCTAGCTGATTATTGTCTTTTATCCATGCCTCTGTTTTCCAATTCAAGAGATTGTTTCATCAACCCAAATGGGTATTGGGTTCATTCCAAATCAATCTAATTTACAGATCATACGAAAAATGATTACATACGCAGCATCCTCTAATGCTCAAAGACCTCAACGGCAGGATTGCTCAACCTAAAACAAATGACTCACTAACACCATAATAACATTCATCATTAACTATTCATGAGTTATGGCCATCGGACAGTGTTCACCTTCCCCTCTTCCTCTCTCCTCCCTGCACATTCGATCAGATCAGGCTGATTAAAACCAGGGGATTGATTTTGCTCTGCAAATCCATGGTGGACCTGGGAGAAGGAGCTTCCTGCCATGTGGGGCCAGTGATGGGGTCAGTTTTAATCAATTGAAAGGATCAGGGACATTGAGGATACTCTTCCAGTGCGCTAGAACCACGAGAATACCATGTGCACGATTAGAGCAAATTACAGCAAGAAGCAGAAACTGTCAGGCGTCAATCTCCACGGCCCCGATAGGACGTGAGACATCTATATGAGAGGACATCATTTGTCCATCTAGTGCAACAAGATATGGGCACCATGTTTAGTTGTATCAATAACTGTAAGCCATCTTTATGTACTAGATGTTTTACACTTTTACAAATTGGGCGGCATGCACATGTTATTGAATGTGCTCATTGTGGCCTTTGCAAGTTATCAATTGACTAACACAAATATAGAAGATAAAGAAAGAAAGAGAAAAAAAAGTATTGGCCCAGTGGTCCCATTCAGAGTCTTAATCCCCTGGATCACGCTGTCCGTGCGGGTGACCCAGAGCAGCATATGGAGGAAAATGCAGGTCACCATAGTTTCTGTGCACCCTTCTATCTGTCTGCTCCAGAAAACCTTCCTGCGCAACAGGATGTCCCTCTGTGCCCATCATCCCTGGGCAGAAGGCCCACTCCTGCTGGCCAGACCAAAGGTCCACAGTCTCGGATTAAAAAAAAACAGGATTTGGTCTGGGGAGGGAATTAAATTCATTTGAATTCTTTTTTTTTTGTCCCCATGCTGCCACATTTTGATAACGGGTTAAAAATATGGGAACACACTCACTATAGCATTGTCTCCCAGACAGGGGTCTATTACATAAGGGCTTTTGTTTGCTCAAATGGACATAATACACACACACAAAAAAAAAGAAGCACACCATTTCCTCTGATGTGCTGACCAAATGAGGATGCAGATGGATGCAAGATGAGTCAAATGAAGAGGATTTGGTGCTGGGCAAAGATAATGTCTGGCAATGAGCATGAAGGGAATCAAACAGGTGCCACAGAGCCATGCTTGCAGGATTCAGGTCAACACATTAAATAGCAGATCTCCCAGGGGATCTAAATGACACTCGACCCTCTTTTTCATGCTTAGTGTAAATTAACATACCACGCACAAAGTCGCCATTAACGGTGAGTGAACCGGAATAATTACTGTCATTCTGCGCAGTTTCCACTAAAATCCCCTGTGCAAATAGAAATCTGTAGATCCGAAAATCCCTTTTTAAGCCACATGGAAAAGCACATGAGGTTGATTTGAAAATGACTTGAGAACCCGCAGTGCAACAAGTTCTCGTATCTTTTCTCCAACGATGGATTAAAAACAGAGTGTATGAGGCCTGCGTGTAGGCTCGAAGACGGAGTGCCAACGTTTATCTCCATTTTATCTCCTCTCTTCAAAACTTCAAAAATAGATAGTGCCAGCACAATTTCAGGCGTCTTGTACAAGAGGAAGACATTCAGGGGTTTACTCCCCACTGAGGCCCACTGATTGAATCTACAGGGCACCGTCTAAGTGAGCATCCCTCTGTGCTTCAGGCAGAAATGGCAGGTCATGAGTCGCATATCAAGAAGACGATCAGGTACCTGAGGTGTCCCACAGACTGAGCTCCACTCGCTGCTCCTCCAGCTCCAGACAGGCTGTGTAGTTCTCAAATACCGTGGGCACGTAGGTCTGAGGAGCAATTAGTAACAAGGCCCCATTAGTGGCAACAAAGGCAAAAGAGTTATCTAGCTCTTCACAGCAACACTTGCAAATGGGTAAAGACATAGGAAAAGAGTTATTCAAATGTGGAGTGTTAGAAACCATTGTGTGATCCAATCAATCACTGGAATGACTGCAGCTGCTGGAAATTTGCTGTAGGAATATTCATTCCCAAGTGCGTATGGGAAGAGAACAGGCTTTGTTGCTTATGCAATGAAAAGCTTATACAACCATCATTATTTCAGCAAAAGCTAAATAAACTATTAAACAAAAAAAGAAAAAAAAAAGAAAATGCGCATGCAACCCGTCAAAGTATTGCAACAGACGCACCGTTTATTCCCCTGACATTTTCCCTTTTTAGATACCTGGAAATATTCTGATTGTTAACATACAGGACACGTGAAACTGAATTTAAAATTTAGAATGTTCGTAGTTTATTTTCACAAGTATGACTCATATTGGAGCACACCTACCTCTGGGTAACAATCCTTTGCGAGGACTTGCAACATCGCCGTTTTTCCGCATTGAACGTCTCCAACAAGAACCAGTTTACATCTCACCACGAGCGGCTGTGTGTTTCTCCTCTCCTTCATGGTGCAAACCCTGTCCAGAGTTTTCCTGCAGAAAATGTAAAAAAAAACGAGCAACAAAAGAGGCAGGAAATCGTCCAAGTGTGCAAAGCCTTCCCGTTCTGTCTGTCGGAGGATGCCAGCAGTTGATCTGCTTCCTTTCGCCACCGCGGGCCTTTATACCGGCGCTCAGCAGCCAATCAGAGCCCTCCATTCCACAGGCGTCCTCTGCTGCACCCAGGGAGGAAATATACTATCCTTATCACTTTTAAGAGTTATTCGGGCAAAGATGACAAGACAATGGCAGTCATGTCAATTTCTAAAGAAAATTCGAATATTTTCATCAAATTCTCATTAGAATGTATTAAGAATATTGCCAGTTTACCAAAAGTGCAAATGGTTCAATTTAATAATGATTTAAACATCTTCTCTATTTTAAAACGTATTTAATGTTAAGATGAATTCACTACTAGTGACCAGGAGGCATGTGTGGGTTCTGTCACTCTGACTGATGGATTTGATAGACCGGACTGGCTGGATCAATGGCAAACCATTATCTGAGGACAATTAGACAATCAGACTGATCCACTGTGGGATAATTAGTTTAATTTGCAATCAATTTATCCAGACATCGTAAAATCTTGCTTTTCCAATTTGCTCCCTTTACTCCGTAATGGAAAAGAAGATGCTTAGATTGTGTCAGATGTACATGGACAAGTACGTTAAAAATATAAAATTAACATGAGTATTATCTTGCACAAAGCTTTTGGACAATATTTCAATCCAGCAAGTTTTTTTGCAGTTCAGTTTCTTATTCTACATCCTACTGAGTGATTTGTGAGTGTCCGTTTTTTACTTGGGAAACTGACCTGTGTTTCTTTTCTGTGTGCCGCCACCATGCTGACACTGTGAGCCCCGACTGATAACCTGCTATAAGCTACCCACAGGGTCAAGTCATGGGTCCACTCACTGATGTAAGCTGCTCAAAGACACCGGCTTTCACACCTTAAAGGTTGTTACTGTATGGAAACCATGCCATTGGGAGGCTTTAAAGATAAAAAACAATTCATTTAACAGCTCATATCATTTAACGTCCCCATGCTGAGAGCTGTCTGCCTTCTACAACCCTGTCGACTGCAAACATTGCTCCAGCTGCTATGGAAGTGCCTGCCCGTGGGAATCTTTCTGTGCTCCCTCCTGTTTTTCGCCATCAAATTCAGAATTTGACCAGTTTAATTTATCATCTTTCCTCTTGATCTCATAGGGTTATTTAGATTTGAAGTTAATTCTTTCAAAAAAGGCATTCAAATCTAATCACAGCAACACAAGAAAAAATGACAAGTATTTATGTATTTGTTAACATGGAAATAGTTTGCAATGAATGGAAGATGAGTGTTAACGGCATGAAGCTTGGCACCTTTGATTTTTTAATTTGTCACTTCTGTTTTGCCACAAACTGAGTTACTCACAGCGACGAATGCTGCAGCAAATGAAGTATTCGTATCAAGTATTCATGTGCCACAGATAGATGATGTTGAGTTCCAGGTTACAGGAACAGTCACAGAACTGTGACGGATTCTTTGTCCCGAACACCTCCAAGTAGTGAGAGGGAGAGTGAAAGGCTGGGATTTCAGTTGTTCCATCAGCAGACAGTATTATCAATGTTTAATCTAAATATTTCCACAAAATAGTTTAGCTCATTGTAGAATAATGCGTGCTGTGGTCAGAAAAAGTACAGAAGAATTGAAAACACTAAACTTTTCACATCCATTTTAATGTGACAGAGTCTACACGATGCCTCTGAAAGCACCTCGGAGCCCCTCTGTTGGGACGGTGACAGGTGGCTGTGAATAATCAGCAGGCATAAAGTGACACCTTCCAATATGGCTGGTGTTATAGAATGAGAGAGAGGTGGCTGAAAGAGGTTAGAATCCAAGAGGGGTTGGTTGATGGGAAGGAGCTTTTTTCTCAGCTCTAAACCATTACACATCCATATATTTGGCCACAGGGCTGCTAATTAACATCAACACAATGAGAGAATGATAGCAATCAACACATCACATAAGAAAATAAACAAAAGCTGAGTCACAATTCTCAAGAGATAAGACCAAGAGTTGACTCTTATCATATGTTTTCAGCAGGTGGTGGTAAGATCTACGATTACTGTGAGTCATTTGTGAAGTCACCAGAGTTTGTGGCAATTTTTTGTATGATATAAAGATTTAGCTATAAATCAGTTGATGTGGAATAAATAATCTCAATGAGATTTGTGAATGACAAGTTTATTGTATATTTTGAAAAAAAAAAGTGTATTTTGTTGTTTTTCTATTGAAGTGAATCAGCCTTTTCAGCTCGAAATTAGAATGGAAACAAAAACCCTTTACATAATATTTATCTACCATTAAAATTCAGCTTTGAATTCCTTGTCTAAGGGGACGAACAGTCACAACTGATTCATCTTCTGCCCCCTGTCGGCTGTATTACAAAAGGACAGATGAGAAATAAATACACACAGTCCCCCAGTGTTGTTAGATAAATGTTTTATTCACCTCCTCCGTCATGTGTGCCATTAACAAAGATGCACCCTGTACACGTCACCATCACATGGTGCTGGATATAATCTATCTTGCTGAATTGTCTGAAATCAGGAGAAATGTTGACACCATCAGTCGGCCATGCAGATTGGTCACTATAGAGGGTGCATACAACTCAAACTTAGTGCATTTATTGCATCTGTAAGCATACATAGAAATGATAGTAGTGCAATTATACCCCATCACAAATGAGGTGATACCTTGATAGTCTCAGCTAGAGTCTTGTCAATACTCAACTTTGTATTGCATCCAGAATTTAGATGAGTGAAACAAAAATAAGAAATAATAACAATAAAAAAAAAACTGTGCTTTGGGCTTCAAAAGACTAGTTTACTTTTGGTAGAACTCTCATTCAGTAAATGTTAGGCTATGGAGATATACTGCAATATGTTATCCACATAAGTTATTGTGCTCTCTCTGTCAGAGCGGTTACAAGGTGTGAGTCTGAAACCTGATCCTCTGAAAGTGATTGTGTTTCTGGAAGCAATCTTAACAGTTGCCCTAAGCAGTGCACCCTTCTAAAAAGAGAGAATATTACATATAAACACATGCTTTAAACTGTATACAGTGGCAAAACTCCCTCCAGTTTCCATCAGCTCTTGCAGCATTTCTGTGCGATTTGATATTAGTTATTAACAGCATTTACTGCAGACCCTTGATAATGCATATGTGACCGGTTATATAGGGCATGTTGAAGAAGCTCATGTGAGGATGATCCTGGAAAAGCCCTTTTAATGCAACAGGAGCACAATGTGTCATGCACATACTTTAGATTATTTACATGGGTGGTATATTTGCTGGATTCTGAATGAGTATAAGTATATCATCAGCAGTTGTATAGATTGTTGCTACAAAGACTACAGTCCTGTCCAACCCGCAGTTTAAACAGTGGAGGCCTCCGTTAACATTGTAAATGAACAGCGGTTGCCCTGCATGTGCTTACAAGCCAGTCATGTCAAAAGGTAAGGAAACAATTTCATTCAGAGGTACTTATCTCTGAGTCGATTGATTTAGGGTAATATGGGAGTCTTTTCATTTAGTGGTGTGCTAGAGGGTGGGTGCATGCAGCTTTATTCTCAGGGTCTTCACGCAGAGTTTGTGTATTTTTTCTTCTTTGGCGACTCCCACACCAAACCGGGAGACAAAAATTTAATTGATCTTTTTATGCATTTATTTATTTTCAAAGAAAATACTTTTTACTTTTAGTTTATGATGAATCCACCTGATGATGAATTCTCTTTGTTGTTTCCAGTCACATTTAAACTGAAAATCAAGACATACTTTGCTCTATAAAGCAAGAAAACATTTAATTTTCCTTCTGCCCAAAGAAAACAAAGTTTTAAAAATGATGTTGTGAATATTTTGTGAGAAGCTTTTTATACTTCTATATCACTGTCAGCTTTTCGCAAAAGTTCTGAAAGCATTCTGTGTTACATTATTTGGCAGCAAAAGCAAACCACAGCTTTCAGAATCAGGTGTGGCCCTCTGAACTGCAATATCCAACATATCAGCTTGGAGCAATCTATTGTTGGTTTACTTTAAGGGCTTCTGACAACATTTTAATTTGACGGATCGTTTGTGGCCAAGCAAACAATTAAAGTTCCTCAGTGATTCTCTCTGTTTGTGCAGTTGTTACTGCTGCATATGTTTTGTTATGATTAGATATTAATAGTATGTATAATGACAATAAAAGATTTAGTCTAGAAACCAAGAATTGTTACTTCTCATTCAAATTAACTGCTGATTATTCCTAATCACAACCAGTCATTTGAGCATTATTTTCTAACAACCAAATATGTTATTTGCGACTAATTCAACACATTTTGGTTCTCTTGATGTTATTTAAATCACTTCTGTGAAAATATGATGTTGTGTTGGGTCATGAGTGTACAAGAAATGTATCAAGATCCTCAAAATATATCTGCAGACAGTTATTGTAAATAATACTCTCTAAACCAGCATTAATGTACATTCACAGCTCTGACAGTGATGCATATAAACTGCGTGCACATCTGTGCATGTTATTCATGGGATTTGTGAGGCTGCTACATGCAGACTTGCAATCGGTAAATAATGAATAGTGATAATTCTAAAGTAAAAAAGAAACACACAAATAGCTATTTTGGAGTGTTTCTGGATGAACTACTGTGAGTGGAAATAATTCATGAAGATAGAATGATGAGTTATTTTCCCCACATGAACGACAGTAGGAAATTGTGCCTCATAAAACATTTGGTAAACTGTTTGGAATGACAGCTCACTTAAAGCTGAAGACATGGAAGACATACAGAACTTCTTATCTGTCACCCTCTGTGCCTAATATTCAGAGCAGGACAGGGTGTGAGAGAGGTGAGACTCTTGGAAAGTTGCCCTGGAAAAATGTGCGTTTTACCGTCAGCTTCGCCAGTACAGAGACAGTACAGAGAACTAACAGACTAACAGACTGGAACCTTGTAGGAATGTAACTTGTTTGTAGAGGGCACTGAATCAGTGGGTGTGAGGTTTGGACGGCCTTCTGTCACTGTCTGGACGCACATGGGCTGTCTCATCACAGGTATGGGACCAGTCGTATGGTCAGTGTGGGCAGGGGGGGGGGGTTAGTGAACGGTGACTGTGCAGCTTCACTGGCAGTTATCCCCAGTGTGCGCAGCTGCGGAAAGCGGCCCTGAGTTGTCAAGTGACAGCGGGAGCAGGGAGCTCTGTCCGAGGGGGCAGCAGTGCGGTGGGAGCTCCTCTGTCCAGCTCCCCGCTCAGCATTTGTGCCTTCTTCTCCTCCAGCTCACCAGCCTCCTGCTCTTTCTCTCTCTGCAGGGATCTGACTCTCTCGCTCTCTTTGCCCAAACTGTAGCCGGAGAAGGCGGTGGCTGGTTTTGGAGAGATGAGGTCTGCTGCCCCCTGGTGGCGCCCTGGTCCCTGTGCTCTAAGACTTGACTGGTCTGTCTCCAGCTCACAGCACAAGCTGCTCCTGCTGGGCCATAAGGGACACAAATCAATAGGTTGAGTTTAAAACCAACAGAGAAGGTTTTGCTTGAATGAAAGGGAAAAGGCATACACACCTATATCTGTGGTAGTGATCATTCTATCAACTCTTGAGTTTCAGAAAACTGTATTTTACAACAGAGGAAGAGAAGGTATAGTTTAATACAAAAGCTAGATGTCAGTAAATCAAAGGTAAGTTGTGTGTTTGTGTGTCTACCTGTTGGCTGGAGTTAGCGGAAGGTGGGGTGACCACATTTTGTTCCAGTAAGGGGTTAACTGGGGCAGAACAGGGAAGATGAGTAGCACGCCAGTATATTTCAAGGTACTCTGCAAGGTGATCGCATGCGTCTTCCAATTGATTCTCATCAAGAATGACATCAAACATCTCCTGATGAGCAAAGGATAAAATGAATAAAGCAAAAAATAAATAAATCATTTTTTCAAGTGATTTTTAGACAAAGTGACATACAGGTGGGCACTGAGCCAGCTTGTCCCCAGCCATCATCTGGACATTGAGGTGTTTGCTTTGTGACTTCCCTCGTGACTTAATCAGCCTCTGAAGAACCTGTGGGACGAGGCAGTGGCTAAGAAATTCAAACACGTAAAACAAAATGTCCATTCTTAATTACACTTGAGTACCCCGGTTTTAAAATAGTTCCTTTTTTTTAAAGTATGCTGGTATATGGTATGTAACAATGACATTCTTCCTGGAATAATATCCAAAAATGAAAAACAAAGAAAAAAATAGATAATACATGAAAACAGAACAATATAAAATGCCTTGTTCTGATTTTACATCACTCCTCAAAACAGTTTCCCAATAATTTAATGTGAGAATAATAACATTCGAATAAGAAATCTGCATAAGAAAAAACAAGTCCTGAATGGCTGTCTTGAAGTTTAGGTTTGTGTCCCTCTACCTTGGGCGAGGACACTTTGACGTAGACGATGATGGGAGCCAGAGATGTTTTGAGGAGCTGTGCTGGGTGGTTGATGGTGTCTGCGTCCAAGACGACCAGTTGAAGTGATTTGGCTAGCTCAAAGATTCTTTCTATCTCACTCTGAACCTCAGCTGGTAGCAAACCAAACAGAGACAGGCAGTCTTGGGATGAGCCACTTTGAACACAGCAGTATCACCAACTTAAAATGTTAGAGACATGGAGGCATCTATTCTTAGGAGTCTGTAATCTTTATTTAGAAAGAAAAGATCAAAGACATCTCTTTCATCGCTCACCCAAACTGGAGCGGGTGTTGGATCTCTCTATTATGGCCTTCTTGTTGAGCACAGAACGCTTTGCCAGTGACAGATCAGCAGTCACCCGTGTGATAGAGATCCTGAGGAAGAAATGTCTCATCACATTTTATCCACAGCTGTTCAGTTTCAAAGGATGACATGAACTTGTACCGTGTCCCAGCTAAAAATAAAAACCCATCATCATGTATCCTCCCAACCATGAAACGTTGCAGGCAGAATCCCACAAACAGCCCAGAAGTAGTACCAGTATATGCTTTAGAGAGCAGACGTGCAGACCTACCTGCCATCAAATCTATGCTTCAGGAAGTCAAACAAGGCTTTCTGCATCATGTCAGTTACCTAAAAGACAAAAAGGTTAAGAAAGAGGTTAGAAGGAAATATATAAAGAAAACCTACAACCATGCTTCTTAGGAAATATTTTGTCATTATCTAGACATTCAGTATACGTAGTATGCAATTTAAAAAAGAACTGAGCACAATAATGCACACAGCAATGCTTTAAAGAGATGTTTTAGATATCCAGAGAAGAATAAGGGCTTAATAGCACTGTGCACATACATATACACAAGTTTTAAAAGCAGTAAATATAAATATACTGCGATAAGGAAAACTGGTTGAGATTTCAGGCAGATGGAACAAGACAGAGGAAAATGGCTGACCATGAAAAAATCAGCAGAAACAAGGTTGCAGCAGTAATCAGGAGCTACTGCAGCACTAATGAGAGCCCCGGTGGCTGACTGCTCAAAATAAAACAATTTCTGAAAAGTGGATGTGCAAGCAGTTTAGAGTTGGTCTGGACTTGACTGTGAATGGATCTGTGACTTTCTGTGATGGCTCAGGCAGTTTGACGGCCAAATAAACTTCTTTTCCCTTCACCAAACAAAAAAAAGAAGAAGAAAAAAAAAGTGCAACGAAGCTTGAACTAAAAAATAATCCTGATGAATCCTAAAGTGAGTCCAGAATTAAATTGTCAGGTCCAGAATGTCTGATGTGAACCCTCTCAAATGCACTGGGAAGTGATGAGGAACACAGCTGTATGTAACAAGTACAGAGGAAAGAGAGAGATGGGGATTATGAAGGAAAGAATGAAGGAGGCAAGCCGGTGGTCACCACTGGAGCATGCCCAAAGCACATCAACAGAGCGAGACATAAATATTTCACGCACACAAAACAAACAGCTTGGCACAGTGCTTGTGCAATCACGGAGGGGAGAGCAGAGCAGAGCAAAGCAGAGCAGAGAGAAAAGCTGGAGCACAGAAGCACGCTGTGCAGATACATGCCTCAAATTTCTGCATATTCAACCACAGACTCATTTAAAGTCGCTGTAATCTGCAGTGGCTGCAGTGCATTTTCATACATCTCATTCATGATGCATGCATGTGTGCACGCGTGTGTGTGTAGGCATAAGTACAGAAGAATGCTTCAATCTTCTGGATCTGAGATGCTCTTATTCGTCCTATAGTTTTAAAGAAATGTGGCTGCTCTATTAAGTGTGAGGAGGAGAAAACACAAGCACTAATGGATACAGTCTAGAGTTAACTGGAAGCATCAAATGCAGTTAAGAAAATAAACATTAGTACATCATGACATTAATATGTCCAATCCATGGGTATTACAACTACTGAATCTTTGCTATTTCATTTACTCATATATCTACATTTTTGAAAGTGAATAAAAATGTTGTGTTAAAAAGTATAAGAATATTCTTTTTTAAAAACAGTTTATTTCTTTTCTAATCACAATACTAATTTCTGTTGCTCTCTTGATATACATTTAAACTTAGTTTATTATCTTTTTTCATCACAGAATATTATATTGGCCAACTAAAATTGGGTGGCAGTGTAGATCTCTCAATACCAAGTCTTCAAGGTGTAAAAATTGCTAAAATATCCACCATGACTGAGTTTCGCTCTATATTCAGACATTTCATTCATAATCTTAATCATAGCTCACAGGTTGGCTTTTGGTATGGATGACTGCCTGCTTAAAACCTCAGAAACGATTTCTCCACATGCCACATATCATTCGGACCATTACTCTAAGCACAAGCACATGAAAAAGCAGAAGTGCTTTTAACAAGCTCTACAAAAATGTTCTCATGGCTGATTCACCTCATAGCCCTTCAGTGAAGGTCCCACGAGCACCACGGGCCGCATGGAGGGCACCACATCGTACGGAGGAACGTGTTCAGTCTGCACGGGTCACACAGAAAGACACACCACACAGACAGTAACATATGGAGATATGCTGAAACAGATGTGAGAATACCTGCTGAATTTAAGAATATTACTTGGCAGAGGAAAGGAAACTAACTTGGCAGTTGAGTAAAATATAAATGATCGCTGTCAGTATACGAACAATGCAAACACACTTAGAAATGCTAACATACCTGCTTCTGCTTCTGTTTGGCTTTTAGAATAAACAGAGTGAACATTGAAGAAAAATGATAAGACAGCTGTATTTTTTAAAATAAAGAAAAAAAGAGAAACATTTAGGACATGAGTCTCTGTCAAAAACATGCTGAGTTGTGAAAGTATCTTGTTAACTGCAGTTACGATGTAAGCCTGAATTAAAAGTATGGTCCCAAACATAAGAACATTTGAACCCAATAAAAGTCCTACAGTCTACACCAATATGCAAAGGTGAAATCATGCTGTGTCATTAGATGGTGAGAGCAGCGGGACTCCTTCAGTCCTCCGTACCTGCAGATGGAGGGGTGGATCTCCATCCTCCGGATGACGCGTTCCCTCCTTTCCTGTGGAGCAGCATAATGCAAAACTTCATTAAGCATGAATCCCCAAATAGCATATTTGAAGAGAAGGGCCTCAAAAATAGATCAACACGTGAGCAAAAAGTACACAAAAGTTTTCAGAGTTTCAGAAAAAAAGGCTGGAATTAGGGCCAAGAAAGACATCAATAAAGAGAAAAGTATAGAGAAGTGATTTTCTTTAAAAATGGCATATCTTATTTTGACCTTGCTGCTGCTTTCTGCTCTTGTTTTATCCTCATGGCCTCCAGTTTTACTGGACTTGGGATGAAAGTGATGTCAGCCCCTTCCTTCACCAGTCGACCGATCCACCAGTCATTGTTATATTTCTGTGTGACAGGGGAACACATCCTTTTACGACTCAAACTTATGCTTCAGTGATTTCACCCCGATGATGTTTGACACTTATTGTTATGAACACCTTAATTATGAATCTTTAGGTGCACCTAAAAGTCTTAATGTGCCTTACTTCTTTTATGTGAAGAAAGTCTTTGGAATCAAAGTTAATTGCAGCTCCTTGGACTGGACAATCTTCATCAAGGGTCCCACAGTAGCTTACATTGGTTTTCACAGCAAATGCTACAGGTTTCGACTGTTAGAAAACAAAGACAGTGTACAACAAAAATGAGATATGAGATAATTTGCAGGGTAACTTTCCATCCATGGACAATAATCTAGGTAAAACTTAACGGTTGCTTTGGAAAGCTGCTTTCATATATCACTGCTTCTCTGGAACTAAAGCTTATTTTAAGGACGGGCATTAACCTTTGACCTCTCTGCTCTCACCTTGGCTCTCTCCAGCTGTAGCTGAGCCTGGCGCTCGGCTTCACGCCGAGACGCCTCCTGGTCCTCCTCCAGGGACAGGTCGGAATCAGAGGGTCGACTAGTGTAGGAATCGGCTGAACCCTGGAGGAAAGTGGTAGAAAAGACGACAGAGGAGAAGACAAAAATTACTCTAAGAGCGCAAGCAAAAAGAGGATAAACCCACCACGATACAGCTGTTCTGAATTAAGCATATACCCATGGAACGTAGCAAAGCCGCCGCCTCGAGCAGATCATTTACGTTTGCCCTATGTATAAACCATGTCTTTCCTGTTTTTCACCTGTCTCTGCCCCTGCCTGTCCTGTCCTGCAGCTTTCCAAAGCAGCTCGCTCTCTCGGGAGCATCTGCACAAGTACTGCAACACTAACAACCAGCAGAACCTTGCTGTTTGTTTATCCACTCAGCCAGAGACAACCCCATGACAGCAGAAGTCCACTCTGCAATAAGAAACAAATAATATCTGTACTTATATCCTGTTCCGGGCTTCAGATTGGTGTGTGCAGCTTGTTGAACAGAGGCTGTTTATTGTCCTGGCTTTAGACATTTACATTTAATCTGATGATCATAATTTAAAGTTAGTAAATGAGTCATTATCAGTTCAGGGGCCTGTACTATGAAGCGGGGTTAACTCACTCAGATGTAACCCGGGGTTATTCATCTAAACCAAAGTTGACAACCCCGGGCATGTGGAAGTGGAGTTACTCTGTACTACCAAGGTGGTTTTGAGGTTGTTGAACCTGCATTAACTTAACTGAAGTATGTGTGCGCTCACATAAAACGCTGTTCTGAATGATGGCGCAATCGCCCTGAAACTGGGTGGTAAGAGAATTCACGACTTTGAATTAATAATGACTAGACACAACATTAGTCAGCTGTGGCATAGCTAAATGTAAGGTTAATCATTCCTAAATGGGCTGCATTGACTGTATGAGTGTTCAACATTATTCCGGATCCTAATAATATTTCAGGTGCAGTAGCGGTGCCAAATGCACCTGGCAGCAGGTGGAGTAAATTGCCATGGCAGCATACGTCGATCAAAACCTATCCACCTTTCGTCGTACCAGTTAGTCGGGAAGTTACTCCCTACATGATCAAGTTACCCTCGAAGTTACCCTGATAAGCCGTTAATTCCGCTTCGTAGTATAGGCCCCTGTTCAACAACCGATTTCTGACCACATATGTCTGATTAGATCATGGACGCCATAAAGTTAGAGAAACTGGACTTTTTAATCTGTTTATAAAATGTATTTTGACCCACAAAGCACAACTCATAGATTCCACTCTCACATCATCTCTTTCCTAATGGCCGCAAACTCAACTGGGAAAAAAAGAGGAGGACTCCTAACATACCAGACTGGAGAAACAACATGAGAGCCAAATATAGCCCCAAAGTAACTTTATGCTTCTTTCAACCCTCTCCCCTTTCCACCATTTCCACCCTTCCTCTGCTTTCCTGTGTCCTCAAAAAAGTGTTTCAACTAAATCCAAAGCAGATTGTGCAGGCATCATTTGTATATCAAAGGCTGCCAGAGGTGGTACAGAGTCTACCAACAGAGAAAACAAAACCTAATTAAAGCACATAATGTTTTTTGTGGAAGTATAATGAGGAGTCTCGTTATCTCTATACATTGTCTCCTATGCTGACCACACTGCTTTATCTTTCCTAATCCTTGACTTGATGAAGAAACATTTAAAGCAAAAGTTTTTGAGTTTTAGTCCAGTCCTTACTGGAACGTGAAAACAACACACCTCAACACACCTGTTTAACTGCCTGAATTCCAGGTACTACACCAACCACAATGTGAATGAGTAAAAAAGAATAACTTGAAGAAGTCACATGATGAACGCTACCATTAGTCGTAGGTAAACACGTGAATGTATTTGACTTATTTCCTCTGTCCGTTTGCAGGTTGATCCTAAACTGGATTAAGCATGTATAAGTGATAGGAAGGACAGATGAATGGGTGGATGTTGAAAGGGACAGAATGGAAACTTGAGGCCTAAAAATTAGCTGAATGTCTCTCAACCATGAAGTGACCAGAGGCATCAGTTTGCAGTAATGTGCTACATCACACACTCCAGAGTCCACTGAATATCTGTAAGGCAATTTTCTACACCGGGGAGAGCAAACGTGGCCTTCGGCTTTCTTATTAAATTGAAAAAAAGAAGTAAGTAAACTGAAAAGTAGAAGCCAGCAGGATAATAATTCTGTTCACAGAGTTCTCAATGCAGACTGACTCTAAAAATACACATCACCATACACAACACAATACTGGGATCAATCCTTCCATCTTGTATTTTTCTCACTTTCTCTGCTTCTGTGACAACACACTCACGCTGAATATGCAGATGTCTTCTTCAGGACACCAAATCAAGAGATCTGGCAACAACAGCAAAATCCCTCACATGCTTGAAGTCCCATTGGGGACTGAAACATGAGATAACAATCGTGCAGCAGTTGTTGATCTCCACCAGCAGAGGGGAGCACATCCCCACCCGTGAGAACTTGTTTCAGTCTTAAAAACAGTCTTGACACTTTCACTGAATCCAGGAGGTTACCCTGCCTTAACCTAAATGTTGAATTGCTCAGAAGCAAACAGCAAGACGACAAACCGAGATGCTGTTGCACAGTTACAGTCACGTTCCAGTAACAGACAGGACAACAGGTAAGGGCTTGGTAACTAAGTATCAAAAGTGAAAGGTTTAAAGTGAGATAACAGCATGGATAGATCAATGAACAGACCCCCTGGACACAGATGCATGAACTAAATAGATTGAAACAACGGGGCCTCAAAATAGCAGTAATTAATTATGCAGGCATTTTTTGCTTTTGTTAAGGGTTTTATCAGTCTGTGTCTCATTCAGACATTTGACACAAATGTGCCTGGACAGAGATGTTAATTTATAATACGTTCATAAACAGAGAATGCTATTCATAGACCAATTCATGGTCAAAATTCATGGTATTCAACAGATGGGTGACCTAACAGACAACTGACACAATGTAGAACCTGTAACTAGCTTGAACTAAATAGGCAAAATGCATGTGTACGGTACACCATGTCCAAAGAAGGGGAAGAGCAAGAGGCGGAAGGGAAGACAAGTGCAGAGATGCTGGTAAAGTGAGTGAACCAGAATAGACTTCTGCTGAAACAACAGCGAGGAGGAGGAGGGGAGGGTGGGCACGAAGAAGATGTCTCAGAGCAGACACATAGGGGTCTCGTGGACGAAGAGGCTGATTTGCATGCAGAGCGATTAAAAAACAGGCAGCGTTCACAGCATACCTTGTTACAGATGAGTCCTGTGGCGCTGGAGTCGGAGGCAGACATGATCCTGCTGCCAGCACTCTCATCCCCCCATGGCACAGAAACAGCGGAACCCTCCTCCCCTCAGCCCGTGGTTACAGAGGGTAGAGAGAGAGGGAGGCGCGCTCAGCCTAAGTGCTTCACAGCCATTGCTGCGCTGCCTCAACAGTCATTTCCTATACAAAATTGATGCCCTGACTGCAGCACTGTTGTGTATATGCACACATACTGGTGCTGTATGGTGGATATGTTTTGCTTCCAGCCAGCCCCTGTCTAAGAAAAAGGAGCTTTCCTCTGCTGATCTCCTCCTCCTCTTCTCTACTCCCTTCTGAGTTGCTCAACCGTGCCACAGATCTCACATCAGAATGACAAGACTTTAAGGTTTTTCCATATATTAGCTTTTTTGTCTGTCAGCTCCAGCTTTCATTGATTCTGTTACAGTTAGATATCATCATTCAGAGTAGGGGGGGGGTTCGTGCTTACTCTGAGCACTAAATTCCAGTGGAAATCAAAAGAACTCCCATGAATAAAACAGAATACATGATGAGCACGTGTACCAAACTAGTTATTTATAACAATTACATCATAAAAAAATGCTGAAAGCCTCTCGATATAAAGCATCGAACACAAATGTGTGTCCACTTATTTAAATTGCTGTGTCAAAATCTGTAGTTAGGAACTGTTAGTAGAGAGGAAACATACCCCCACCGTGAGGTTTTTCTTTTGTAGGACTCTGTTATGGAAAAATCAAGTGGACCTTCCAGCATCCTTATATACATCAGTCATCCTTATAAGCATTTAAAGGTCTAATCACCTGTATTTCTCACATTGTCTAGCGAAATGTCAAGCTTCAACATCACAATGGTCTTTGTGGGACGCAGTACATTAGCAACACAACGGGAACATTCACGGCTTGAAGGATTAAGACAAAAACTGGAGAGAACTCATGAGAAAAACGTAGTTGCACCATTTCAGCGTTTCATTTTGCACTTTAGTTTCACAAGAAATGACCCGTCATGTTAAACAAAAAAGTAGACATGATGGCAGAGACGCAAAAATGGATGTTGGACGTGCAGACGAGCTTGTGCCCGACTGCCTGCCCGCCTGTCCTGCGCGCTCCTCCTGACAGGAAGGTAATGCATGAACAGAAAATGCAGCGGTGAGTCAGCAAGCAGCCATGTAGCGTCCACCGGACATCTTAATAAGACAGCAGAGAGGTCTAAGTTGTTACAAACTGCCTCATTGTCTCTGGCAAGCCAGGCCGCATGCCTGCTCATCAGGTCGCCCCGGGCGCTGAGGACCCTACTTTGGGGTCCATTAATACTGGCAGCATGCACGCGCCCTCACCCTCATTCCACTTTGGCTGCTCAGGAATTAAGTGCACTCCATCAAGGCTTTTAGATGAAAATCTCTCAGGGCAATATTTTCTGCATGGCTTTTTAAAATTAAAGGGAAGCCTGCGCAGACATGCTCACAGAGAAACGTATATTATTATTGCTACAGCTCCCTGATGCCTCTGCTATGGAGGGGGCATGGTGACCATATTTTCCTCATTAGTGCTGGGCATGAAGCAGCCATCAGAAACACTAAACAGCTGCAGAGGGAAGTAGACCTACAAGATATACAAACTAAGGACACTGAAAATATTCTCTTTTTACTTTTAGTGTAATTTATATATCGATTGAGACTGCTAGGTTTTCAGGCTCCTTATTCCAAAAAGAACAACAACGGGACCAACATGACGTTAAAGACAGAAAGAGATGATAAACAAGAACAAAAAATGTAGTCAAACCACTGAAACAACGGGACAAGAGATTAACAGGAGATTTTTTTCTTCTTTTTTATTTCTTTGCCTTTCAGTTGTTCTAAATATAGCTCTCTTCTCCTTTCCTCACACTCCTCCCACCGCAGACTGGGGCTGGCGGTGGGGAACAGATAGCAGAGGATTGTCAAAGTTCACTGAGTTTCGATGAATTCCCCCAAGAAGGAGCAAAGCAGATTTGAGACTTGCCCAGCTATATTCACTGAAGCCAGATCTCCCGTCTGAATGTGAAGTCAGTGTTTCGTCAGTCAGTTGTTCCAGCTACTCTTGTGTCTCGTCGGCCATTAACATTTCTACTTTCTTAGAAGTGAAGATGTCTCCTTATTATTACACGAACAAAAAACTGGAGAAAAAAACTAAACAAAAAACAGCTCACACAGGCAGACATGCAGACACATGTATTGGTAAAATATATCTAAATGTATCTCGTGAGGATGATCTATTTGCTTTGGCATTTCAATCCCTAAAATGAAGGCTTAATTTTTTCATGCTTTTCTTGTGTCTTCATTAAGTGTCCCTGACCAACTTGGTTAAGAATAAAAGAAAACCACAGCTTTCTTTTTAACTATGTCCTCACAGTTTGGCTCACAGAAGCAGATTTTTAGGGGGAATTGAGCCGCTCAACTCCTTTCCCCCATCTCCTTATACAAGGTCTGCCTCCAAAAATTGGTTTCGATCCACCATGAAAACCGTTGTTTGGACAGTAATGACACTGAATGGTTCTTTAGATACAAGAACCAGGCTGGAAAAACAAATCAAAACAGATGCAAAACTATGAAGAAATGTGAAATATGTCACATCAGACAGTGAAATCTATTTTGTGAAGCTTTGTCTTTAGCTTAACAGATTTTTAAAAATTTCGTTTTTTTGTTTGTTTGTTTTTTGTATAATAAGCTCTGCAAAGCTGTCTAGGGCCACCAAATTCTTGCCAAGTAAGAAATTGATCCCTGCAGCAGCTGGGAGGAAACGATGATATGAAGAAAAGTAGACGCCTGGATCTTCTCAACAAATCTGGAGCTTTAAGTGCGCAAACTTTATTGTCAGCATCTGACAACCAGCGTTTTGACTTGGGAGGAGGCACCTTACAGTCTCAGGGCGCAGCAGGAGCTGAGGCAGCATCACAGGCAGAGGTGGATCAGTCAGAGACAGGAAGAACTGCAACCGGAGTGGGCCAGTGTGGATCAATATGAGAGCCACCCAGATTGATACTCCATTTTATCCTCAGCAGCTCCAACTTCCTCTAATGATACTTCAGGATACTTTCTCCTTGTCGGTAATGTGCGCCCGATAGACTCTGCACACCTTCTGCTTTCATTTCAGTTCAGTAACCATTTTCTTTAAACATCTCATTTCTCAACTAAAACCACTTAAATCAGTGAATGGCTGAAGATTCTCCAGCAGCATCAACGAGTGGCTACTACGACTCATCTCAGATGGGCTGGCACTAAATCTGGCGTGGATCTAATGCCGAGGAGTGAGACACAGCTTGCAGGGCTGGAGCCTCTATCTTCCAGCCGCGCTGTCAACTTGGCCTTGCCGGCTTCTCTGCGCATGGCTGTGCTCTTCTTACCCCGAAGGATCGCTCAACCTGACATCACGAACTGTCTCAAAGTATAG
This sequence comes from Menidia menidia, assembly GCA_907169785.1. Lineage (NCBI taxonomy): Eukaryota > Metazoa > Chordata > Actinopteri > Atheriniformes > Atherinopsidae > Menidia > Menidia menidia. The sequence goes on from CAJRST010041110.1 coordinate 8,122,309, forward strand.
AGAGGCTGGGGCTAACCCACATAAAGCTGTGTACCTTGAGCAGAATGTAAAATTGCACAGCCTCGCATACTTAATCAAATCAGATGTGTTTGTTCCAACCTGACCTGGTTTCGGCTAGAGGTTTGATCTAAGCCTAATTGGTGGGTCTTGACAAGTCTGCTGAACTTACCGTAGGAATGTCAGACGTATCAATATGTAATGATGCCCTACATATTCACACATGCCTGCATCAGTCCAAACTGGAGAAACGGGTACAGTTGCAGTTTCTCCTATATGCATCCACCCCTTTGCGTAAATAAAACAATGTATGCTGACTGTTCTCTTGACTTTCAATTTAAAACTAGCCTTTTATTTCTAAACAGGAACTTACAGCTGGTCCTGGGATCTCAGGTCCCTTCAACATAGCTGGTTCATCAAATTTAATCAAAGCAAGCATGCTGATGCACTGACACACACACACACACAACTGCCAGCACGTACACACAAAGCACTTCGCTCCTCACGGGACAGGCTTTTAGTGCTCTGTCTCATGCAGTATTTAATTGACCCCATACAGGAAGCCTAGCGGTCCCAAATGCACTCCTTCCCCCCCACCAACAGAAAAAAAACATGAGCAAGTGCGCCCACAGCTTCCCACCACTGCTCCTCTGTCACACAGCTGTTCCAAATGCCATTTTCTGCTTTAAAGCAACTCAGACCGCTCTCAGAAATGTCAGTGCCAAGGATGGAAAATTGGGATATGCATAGCATTAGCTCAAACCTAAAAAGAAAATCATACTCCTCCCACCTCTGGCAGTGACATGCTCAACTCCGTTTGTTAAACTTTCAATCGAAACAAAAGAAACAAGCATGAGGGTTAAACGATCAATTTCATCAAACTAGACCTACTTCAGTCTGATCGGTTATATTTCAAAAGGCGGGCACTCTGTGCATTTACTGCCGAGATCTCAGAGGTAGAGGAGATAGCGGTGTACTCACTCAGATGGAGGTAGGACAGCACACTCCCCGTCTCTCAACTCTCTCTGCTAGTCAGTCATGATGTGCACTCTCTCTTGGGTAACACTGAAGTGTACTGTAGCATGCCTGTAAGTAGTCTATCTCTCTATCTTTACACCCCCCCCTCCTCCTTTATTCTCCACCACTCTCGGAACACAACCCCTTTCTACGTCAGTGAGGCTCTCGCTGCTCCGCATATCATCCTTCCCACCCTCTTTCCTCTTCCTCTTCATCTCTATCCACCCTGTCCGATGGGCCTGAGTGCCACAAGCGCATCCTGACTTACGCGAAGACTCTAATCTAGATTGACCATGGCACATTTTAAGATGACCATATGATGCTTGATTAGTCGTTTTTATAACTTGCAGCACAAATGTAAGCTTTTATGTGCAAAGTCAAACATGAAAAAATCCAGCAACAAACTGTAAAAATAAAAAAATGAAATAGATGTCACCTCGTGTACTTTTCAATCCCACAGATGTAACAATGGTAAAGGTCATCTGGAATTTCAACTGAAGGAATGTCAAAAACCAAAAGTTTAGAGACACGAGTCAAAGTCTGAGTACTTGGGGAAGGGATAGGAGTGCTGTGTTCGACATGCGGGGGCGTCCCGCGTGGAGCCCTGTGTTCATGGAGTGTGCGCTGCAGAAGTCATGGCTGGCTGTGCTCACTGACAGCTCAGTCGAGTGTGCACGGGGTACATGTGCAATAATGAGGGTGGGGTCGTTTTTCTTCTGTTTACCGCACAGTTCAACCAAAAATCAGAAAAAGATGAATGTTAAATCTACTATGTGAATTATGAGAGCTTTTAATAAGAATGCAAAACGTAACAACATGCGTCTGAAAGAAACCAGCTCGACCCTCTAAAACCAAGACTTTTCTGTTGATGAGGATATCTGCAGCAGAGCTGAGATTCATAATTCATACAATAGCTTGCAGGAAACAGAAGCAAAGGCAGAGGAGAGAAAATGAAAGGAGAACAAGATGGAGGAGGTACCAAATTCTGCATAAGCAGAAGACACGAATAAAAAATGGATGAATGGCTGAATGAATGACTGGCTACTCTGACACTTCTTTGCACCGAGCAGGAGAAAAAGCTGAAGGAAGGGAAAACAGCTTTATGAGCTGCACTGAAGCACCCAGTGCAGATGTCTGTCAGTCTGTCCCGTATGAGACTCCTCTGTAGGCAGAGCTGCTGCAGGTGCATTATGGATGAGGGCCTATTTTAAGGCACTGGGGATGCTGCATTTTGATGTTTGAGGAGAGGGAGATGACACCTGGCTACTCCTAAATCCCTTTGTGAAGCGTGTACATCACTTGATGGATTCAGACACAGAAAATACTCCAGCACAGACCTTATTCCTGTCTAAGAGAAGTGCCAAGAGGAGGGAGCAGGTATCATGATTGGGACACCATGACACTGAAAATGTCACTAAGCGGACATTTCTACATAAATCCGTCTCCTTGATGGAATTATAAAATATACATGTGTATATATATTTTATCTAATCTCTGGTGTGGCTTCTCACTGAGCAGTTGATCTTATTGTTTAAGCTGCAGTTTTAGCACTGGGTTAAAATGTGTTGGATATTTTTTTAAGTTTAAAAAAAGATTTTGTTAGGACATTATAACATTTCAAATAAAAAATCCTAAGAATTAGAATAAAGGAAAATTGACTTTTTCATGGCTATGGAGGACATTTTACTAAAAAGGTAGGGGATTAAATGTTTTCAGCATACAAGAACAACACCTTTTTTAGGATTTTTTTCTAAAATGTAGACCCTCCCTCAGCGACACATTCAGAGAAGGCATCTTGGCACTGGTCAGAATCTGGATCAACCTCCTGCAATCTTTTCTCTCAGAGACACATGAAACAAATGATGCACTTTTGCCAATTGGCTGGGAGCACAATCAAAATCGTCATTCTTGACTTTTCAAACACCTTTAACACAATCCAGACCCTTCAGGTGGGAAACAGGCTCATAGAGACACAGATGGAACCCCTGATGGGGTCCAGAGTGGTGGATTATCTCAGTTTTTGAAACCTGCAGCATCTGCTGCAAAATAACGTTTGGCTCTGTTTCCATGAGCAGAAATTTAAAAGTGGAGTGTAATCTTTTTTAAAAACATGTTACACTGGCAAGAATTAAATAAGTCGACAAATGTGAAAGTCTAAATGGAAGAAACAGCCATCAGTCAGCCTAAGACTACAGGATTTTTTAATCCTGAAGGATGGCACATCAACACCCAATGATTCTTCATCATGACACCGTGTTCTACTTTTAACTTAAAAGCTAAATGTGGATTCGATCATCAGGAAACAATTGATGAACTAACTGTAATTAACAGTTGAGAACTTGGAGCCAACTGAAAAATATATAACTGAACAAAAGGTACGATCAAATAGGCACTTAAAAAGCTTCTGATAAAAAAAATCTTAATTTGTTATATGAATTATTGTACTATCCATACATAAAAACAATTAAGTCTAATAATAATATGTCCAGCATATGTTTAGTGGAGAAAGAAAACCTCAAGTATTGCTCATAAAATGTGCACTAAAAAAGCCCATGAATAAATGTACTGAGTTTGATTCCACCCCTGGTCTCTGACTGATGTGCTTTCTTTAGTAAATGCTCGTATGAGTAAAAACAGCGTTATCATACCCTGGTGAGCCATGTCGTTCAGGCAATCTGCGATTAAAAACTGTCATTACATCATTACCACGTTATATCCAATTGCGAATCTGCTGTCTCTTGAAAGAAGGACTGCGAGTTTAATCAGAGCCGTGGACCTCCATCTGTTGCTCTCAGCTGACCAGTCCAGCTGTTAACATGAGCATCTAAACGCCCTGCTCATCTGGCCCTAATTTCAGCTGGCACGCTGACAGTGCCAATACACGTCGAGCCTCTTCAGCTCCGGAGTGAAAGATTCCCAGTGAGGTCAGGCTGTCTAATTCAATCATCAGCATCCGTCCGAACAGGGACGCGGCGCCTGTTTACGCCTGGACGGAGAGGTGTCCACGCGCCACGACAGTCGCTCCCTCACGTGTTGGTCAACAGCAGGAGAAACAGAGAATAGCCCACCTCGTTAAGCAGGAAGACGCTTGAATTGGTCAGTGACATCCGCGGTTAACACCAGTTTGGGAGGGGAACAGCCACAGTTTTTTTTTTTTTTTTGGGACACTGGCGGAGCACTGCGCCTCGTCCAATCGTTTTCCTGGGCGTCTCATGCAGATGTGAGGCTCCTGCAACATCTGTTCTGCCGAACACTTTCTGGTGCGCGGCATGATCAGTGTCTGTCTCAGAGACACGGGTGGATGGATTGCGGATTTCGTGATAAATTATGCAGAACAAGCACTTTTCCCACAGCCCAGTCCCCCAGAGGATTTCAGTTTCATCTGAGATGTCTATTTTTAATTGGAACATGTGGTCATTGATTGCGAGTTTGGTGTCAGTCATCTTGAATTTGTTTGGAAATGTTATATAAGTGTGTGAATCAGTGTTTTTCGACACCTTAGGTTCCTAAATGTGCACAAAGTGTGGCCATTTAAGCTGCTAATCACAAATCATGTATGAAATGTAATGAAGTGGAATTCAAGTCACCCCAAAGGACATCCTGCTGATACTTTATCATAGTCAGGCTACACTGAGTGGAAATTGAATTATGTAATCTATCTATCTATCTATCTATCTATCTATCTATCTATCTATCTATC
>CAJRST010041110.1:8131609-8349373 GCA_907169785.1 Menidia menidia
TTTGGGGTAAAGCCATCTAATTGGATCTTGACTGAGATAGCCATATCACTCCTCCTATAACAAGCTGCCGGCTATTGCGACCATGTTCACGAGTGCAGTTCATGTGTGCTCGTCCCACCATTAGTCTCAGCTCATTCAGCCTGGCAGAGATTTGCTTATTAAGTTTAGAGGTTAGCAGTGTCCTTGACATGTGCAGCCAGAAGCCGGCTGTAGTGAGTCATCAAAGCTAATGGAGGAAGCATGGACAATTTAATCTGGACTGGAAAGCTCTTGATCTCTGATGGGGCCCACTCATTGGGCCTTTGTTGTCAAATAGAGCACACCCACCCGTGGCCACTCAAGATTTTAAGGGTAGATTGCAATGATGGAGCGCTGTTGAGTGTTCTTTCCAGCAAGAATGGTTGTTCCCTGTGGTTATGGGCTCCAAAAGACAGCAATCAGCAGAGGATTTGTTGAAATGGGTCCGCTTTTGGCGTTACGGTTTGATGACAAAATGACCAGGGGAACCAGCTACATGAGGGGATAAATTTGAATGGGATTCTGCTTTTGCAATTCAAGGTTTTGCAAGCAGATCAAAAATCAAATGCTCTCCCGGGCTGTTGGCTGCGTGTTTCAAGGGAGTGTGTAATGCACCAGTCACTTGTTTGATGTTTGGTGTGGTTCATTATCAAATTTTCTGGCAAAAAGTCTAGTACAAAGATGCTTATTCTATCACAAACATGCAAAATAATAACCGCAACACACGTGATGTGAAAACTACACGTTTCCCTGAGTGTTTATGTACTTATCGTGATCCTGATCCTCAGGCCGTGTTTGTTCGGCAATGTCTCGTGCTTTATTCCCTTTTCTTTTTTCTTTCTTTGATTCTCTCCTTCTGTTTGCTTATTCTTTTTTAAGGAAACTACGTGGTTTTTAGAGCTGCGAGTCGGTGTCTCGGGTTGAAACAGAAAAGACAAAGACGTGGCTCGAACACAGACTCACCTCTGATGCCTCTGGCCAGTCTGAGCTCATGGTGTGTGCTCGCTGGGATAATCTAGTTGCCTGGCCAAGGAGTGCAGTTTCTTCAAACAATAAAGCCTACACAGGTAAGAAAACCCTTTAGATCTAAACATCTTTGAAGCTGCTACGTCGTTGGCAGGATGTTCAGATTAAAGGCACCAAGTTCGGGACAGTGTGTGCTGACTTTGACATTGTTTTCTTTTGGTTGACACCCCGGGGGCTCTGCTAGGATGTCGTGGGCCAGAAGCCTCTTCGCAGGCAGAGAGGATGAGCGTAAAACAGCTTGGGGAGAGCGAAATGGCAAAAAGAGGAAGGACAGCTCGTCACTATGCAAACCACGTTACATGAGCTGCCTGAAAGACTCAGAGGACTTAGAGACCCCTAACGCGGCCCCTCAGCATTACCCCTGCGGAGCAGGTACCAGCGGGGGCAACTTTGGCCAGCGCTGCGGCTGGCAGGAGGACCACTATGGAAAAAGGCTGGCCGGCTGCGGCGACCTGGGGCTGAAAGCCGTGGCCCTGGGCTTTGACGACGGCGAGCTCAAAGGCAGGAAAGAGGAGGAACTCGGGGAGTTGGCAGAGAGCACCTGCAAGACAATGACTGCCAGAGACTGCTGGGTGCGGGTTCTGTGGGTTTTCCAATCCAAGAAATTTCAGTCGGCCAAGCTGGAACGGCTTTATCAGCGCTACTTCTTCAGACTCAACCAGAGTTCTCTCACCATGCTGATGGGGGTGCTGGTGGTGGTGTGTGGGGTCATGCTCGCCTTCCACTGCATCCACACAGCCCTCAATGTGGCTTACATCTCAGTACTCTCTGTGGCCATGGTGCTCTTCCTGGCTATGATGGTGGTGTGCAACCGTAATGGCTTCCACCAGGACTACATGTGGATTGTGAGTTACCTGGTGATCGGTGTGCTGATTGTAGTGCAGGTTTTTGGAGTATTGATGGTGTCCCCCCGCAGTGCTTCAGAGGGCATCTGGTGGACGGTGTTCTTCATCCACATTATCTACACTTTGCTGCCGGTCAGAATGAGAGCCGCTGTGCTTAGTGGAGCTGTGCTGTCCACCATTCACATAGTCACTGCCTGGCAACTGAACCAAGAGGACAAGTTCATCGTCAAGCAGGTGAGTTGAGGCGGGACTAGAGCCGCGCGTTCGGTCCAGGCCGTGAAAAGCGGAGGGGTGTTTACACCAACACCTGATCGTTTAAGTTCAGTGAATGAAAATGCTTACGCTTCTGTTGCTATAGCTCTGCTTTTTTTATTCCCTTTTCCACATCGGAGATCAGAGTGAAAACAAGTTGGGCATTAATTAGAGGGCAGAAAATAATCAGCAGCGATTTGTTTATCATTTCACGGTCTGAGTCCCTTTGTGCCAGCTTTTCCTCCTTTTTATATCATTCGTTAAAGGGATTATCTGGGTTTTAGATGCTTAGTCAAACTCAATGTGGTGACACATTCCAGGTTTGATAATTATATTAGATGCTGTGCATTTTTCAGACAAAGTACAATCAGTATGCAAAAAGAACTCCGGAAATCCAGAGTGGCAACTTTGCACTCGTGCTGATTCGTTTTCCTACAATGATCCCATGTGCACAGAGGTATTAATGGGATGTTTATGTCATTTTAAATGGCTTGTAATCTTTAATTTAATACACTCCTTTCTAAATATATTCTAAAAGATACTTTAATTATTTTCCATTTGCCATGTTAAACTTTTAGATTCAGTGTTTTGGGCACTGAGCCCAAGTGTTCACGCAAACTTTGTCCAAACTAGAGTGAATCCTCAGCAGTGTGAGATGGACAAAGGAAAAGAGTGTCGTCTTGTGTCTTCTAAGTGCTGAGACCTCATATCGGTTGTCCTCACAATGCATTATTGAACAAAGCAGCAACTGTGAGTGTAGTACTCCGTCAGGCCGAAGTCATGTCAGGAAGGGTTGCCTTCATGGCTCACAAAAAGAGAAGTAACAAGAACAGCGATGGTTGGCCCGTTAACTGTGTGTTGACTAAAGACAGCAGGAATGCTACTTTAATTTTGTGATAATAATATTTATTCTTCATTATAAAAGCTCTTTTGCTGAATAGGATCTCTTTGTTTTAAGATGGCAATCTTACTACTTATATTGTAGAATCCTGCTTGGTCATTACCCCATAAAAATCAACTATTAATTTATGAGAATGCAATGAAAAACATCCCATACATCCTTGCCACCATATAATGGAGTACAATGTTGTCACTGTGTTCACCAGTGCAAATGGCCTACTTTCTCCTCCCATCAATATAGGACAAACATGGTACAGACTCCTCAGCCACTTTTCCATGTCAAAGGTGCTGTACTAAAAGTAGATGCTGCAGTAGATCTTGGCAGCTTTTCAAATGAGCTTTTTAATGAGCCTATGTTTTGTGCTGTAGGGCGGCCGACTGGCAACTCTTTGGGGGTTTGTCGAAGGTCATCTGGCTTGAATGAACCCGTTTAGCTGTATTGTGGAGGAATATCATGATAATGTAGCATGGTGCCATTCAGGCCGCAATCCTCTAAAACAAGGAGGCTATTGTAGTTAAATGAAACAGGGTGGGGTGGGACACTCAGATTGTGCAATGAATTTTATGAAAAACAGGATGATTGCTTCTTCATACTGGAAGCGGTTTGTAATTGCTTCAGCTTGGAGTTCATTGTAAATATTTCTACTTTGCTTTGGTGTGTTTATTCATTTTGTACTTGCAGTTCGTTCTTCATTGTACTTGTTAAATGTACAGCGCAGCACACTGTACATTTGAATTGTTCTATGCCTAGGGGTGGGGCCTCAAAGTGGGACCTTGGCTAGCAGTATTTATCAAAGACATCAGTCTTTTGAATTGTCATGTCATCATACAACAAGTGTATTATGCAAAATAGATTCAAAACGCACACCTTGTGTACTTTATTTGTCCTTTATCAGTCAAAAAAATGTGAACGTATCAATAAAACAATTACACTCTGATAAACTGTAGATAGCATTGTAGAGTTGTTTTGAATGACAGTGTATAGTTTACAACAGTTTACTACATCTCAACAGTGTAACAGCTGGTGGTTCTGGTATTGTACACAGCATTTGCTTTCGATCAGAGACAGATGCTGGTATTAGGTTTGTTTTCCATCAGTTTTAAACTTTGAAACCTATGAAATCAAATGGATCCATGCAGTTTACTTCTTCTACAACTGTACAATGTTTATTTTCCAAACTTCCTTCTTGCTCTGTAGCCGTACCAAAGGCTACTTTGCCATTAAAGGCTGTGCAGTGAAATAGTTAATTAGCATAAGAATTCCATTTATGCATGTTTCGTTGGGGATTTTCCCCTGTGCTCGTGAATGCCCATGTGGTTTTCCTGAGGTTTTCTAAGCCTCAGAAACATGTTTTTCCCATATGACAGAGTAAAATTTAAAAGAAAGTGCTGGGACAATATAACAGGGACTGACATAACCTCCTGACGTTGCTCAGCTAACATATGGATGCACAGCCACTAAAAATAAGGCTATATTGACATAACTGCTGGTACAGTGCGTTTGTGTATAAAATGCCAATGCACTTGACTAGACAGGGTGACAACAGGCACATTGGTCTGATGGCTCTGTGTCCTTTTGCGCTGCCTGGTTGCATGACCCTGCCTGAGGGGCTGGGCTCTCATCACAGTGAATTTCAGTTCCATGAACAATTAATGATGGGACATGGACCTCACACTGTATGGTTGGAGGGTGACTCCGTCTCTGGCACGCAGATCTGTATTTGGGACGCTTACAAAGACATGAGTTTTGCATTGTTATGTGCGCTGTTGTTCTCTTGATTGCAAAAAATATGTTTTTAAGTCACTTCTCTATGTAAACTTCAATCCTGCTTTAAGCTACAGCCTGTTATGTGAATTGAGAGGGACTCCATTCAGCGTGGTCAAGAAAAGCACGCACATTAAAGCTCAGGGGGTCCTGCCGTCCCTCTTTTGGGACCTCGGTATCCTCCAGTCCTCTTGTGTCCCGGCCCTTTCTCTCATCTTTATTTTCCCTGTGGTTATATTCGTGTAAGATGTGAGCTGAGAGGATGTGAAGCCGTTGACAGACGGGACAAAAGCCGTCTTTGTGAGGGACCTCCACCGTGGAGAAGGGAAGGTGGGGGTGTGTGGGGTTTTACGGTGGTGACAAATGGACAACGACGAATGGGGAGCATGAAATAATGCAAGGCAAGGCTGACTCACTCCTCTGTAAAAGACTCGCCAGTCTCTTCTCCCTCTTTTTTCTACCTTCCACTCTTTTTCTCTGAGTCATAATTCCATTCTCACAAAATCCCTCTCAGATGAAGTGGCCCTTTATTTCACAACAGGCTGAGGTTGAGCTCCTGCTACTCATGGGGATTGCTTCCACAGATTCCGATATTTCTACTTCGCTCTGAGAGGTTTCCTCAGATTACTACAAAGAAATGAAGGTGTATGGGCTCTCAGGCACAGGGAAGCGATACCACTGCCATTCAGTTGATGTGCCTCGACTCTCCCTCAGGCGGAGGAAGAGCCACTTCAGACTTAGAGTTGGTTGTTTCTGTCAGGATTTAGAAGAGAAAATCTCCTGTTTTTGGAAACTCTATCTCATGAAACAGCTCCATAATTTTAGCTTTGTCCATTTGTAACAGATATCTAGATAAGCGATATCAAGTAGATGGATATTCTGACAGAGGCCTGCCACTCCAAGCAATCTGTGATGGATTGAAATGATTTATGCTACACAGACAGTAGATAAACCACAGGTGGATCTGCCTTCTTTGCACATTCTGCATTTGTACCCACAGCTACGCGGTGATGAATATTTTTTGGTCGAGCCTGAAAAGGTATTGGCTTGGGACAGCATCATTTTAAGGGTTGTCATTGTTTTTTTTTAATGCTGACTCTCCTCAAACAGACATTCGCTCTGAATATGGTTTCAGAATAAGACCAAAAGCAAGAATCACAAGAGCAGACAAACATCTTTCACGCTATCATTGTTTAGAATGACTTGTTTTCAGTTCATTTGTGTAACATGGAGGACTTATTGTGACTTTGAAGACAGTGAAATTTATGTTGTTGGCACGATTGTTTGGATTTTTTTGGGCTGAAATCCACTCAGTGTGTTAACTTTGCCACTTATAATTATTTTTAATATGTACTCACCGCTTGTTTTTGCTTATGCTCAGATTTTCTATGGATTGTAAGGATATGCTATAAGTATTTTTGATGATGAACAAATTATTACCAACTTTTTTTATCAGAAGAAACCATTATTTTCCCAACATTTTCTTTGTGTAATGCAGTCTGGAAAACATTTCTACACAACAACAGCCACAGAACCAGAATGTATTATTTTTGGTGTAATTCAGCAGTAATTCACCGTATCGGAATGACCTCCCGTAACCCCCCGGTTGGGTCTGAGGTAAGCTTTTCCTAAGCAGTCCTCTGTAGACAACAGCCTCTTGCACTGTTCCACTCTGGTCCTGTTACCTGAGTTATAATTTTAGCTCATGTTATTGAGCACTCTCACTGTGGCCGGCAGTTGGACACACACATCACATGGTCCATAACAGAGACATTTGGACCTCAGAGTGCTTTCTGTTTAAAGACAACTGTTAGTGTTTGTGTTATATTGCTCTCTCTTGTTGGTCGATAAGGAAACTTTGACATGACTTTAAAACGTCCATTTCCATCTTTGAAATATTAACAGCTGCACATCCATATGCCTTTATGACTTAAATGGGATTACCGGACTTACCATACCATTGTTTGGCTCTACGAATATCCAGCCAGTGAACATGCATCATGATATCATAGATGGATTAACATGGAGAACATATAGAAGTCACGCTTTTGTCACCTATGAGATAAATTTGGATTTGCACACATCCACCCAATTTTCTTCAGCCTTTTAATTCAATTCAGGGTCGTTCAGGGGGTTGGAGTCTATCCCAGCTGTCATTGGGCGAAAGGCGGGACACAGTCTGTCTCAGGGACACGCAGAGACAAATGAGACACACCGTCATGCACACTCACACTCTCTCCTACAGTCAATTTCTGAATAAACCACTTGCAAGCTAACATCCATGTTTTCAGATGGAAGCGGGTGGAACACACCATCACATGCCACACAGGAAGGCTCAACTTGGGATTTGAACGAGGAAGTCTTTCATTTTGATTTTCATTAATTAAAAGGAGCTTCTGACAAGCAGTGTAAATCTCAAAGAGACATCTAGTCTTTGCTTTGGGTGTTGTGTGCTGATCTAACGCTAGAGGAAAAACCTGTTCCTTTCACAGATTGTTATGGGGTCAACGAATGTGGGACTAGTGGAAACATACTGATCCTTCAGCCTAACGCTGATGTGAAAGATACCAATCAATGACAGACATAACCGAGGCTTCCACGATGTGTCTTAAGCGGGAGAGCAACTTAGAAACAGCTACATAGCTTACTGTAACCTTTGAGCAGTGATTTATGACGTTTGCCTGGAAAGTAAGATGACCTGGGTCTGATACTCACGTTTGCGGGAGAATGACCTCTGGTGTCTGATTCACAGCGTATACCATACGTAACAGAAAACACTGACTGTCCATGCCCTACTCCATCAGATGGGATGTATGAGATATATTTTTGTGTCTGCTTCATGTTTCTGAATTATCAACGGCCATAGAGAATGAGAAAATATGAGCTTATAGTAATATATAGGTAATACATGTCGCTTAGGACATTATATAAATATATACATATATTGGCATGAACATGACATCTTGTGTATTCAAGGGTGCGTTTTACAGATATTATGTGTTGCATTTAACAATTTTACACTCCCATGTCATGCAGAGAGTGACTAATCCATGTCTGTGCATGAGCTGCATGGATCAGACTGGCTTGCTTAGGTGTCATCACATAGTGAGAATCCATCATCATGTTCTTTAAGTCCCAAACAATGCAGTAGCATAAATAATAAACCACCCCCCTTTCCAAAAGAGATAAAGAGCTGGTGACTCATCCACTCATTGTATTACAACCACAGGCAATGAGACAAACCTGGATAACTTCCATCAGCTGTGGGAAAAATAAGGATTATCGATAAAAGAAGTCTTAAAATAAAGCCAGTGATAAGGGAAATAATAGCCAGGCTAATAACTATGTGAGTCAAGGATGAGGAAGACTTCTAATAACAGCTCATGGTTTACAAAAAAATGTTACTCTCTGCTTAAGTAAACACAGGGATTTAAGGCTGAACTGCGAAGATAATCACCCAGGATATACTACATGTGTCTGCATATGCCTCACAGCAAGAGGGTTCCTGGTTCAAATCCCTTGGGTGTATATATATATGTACACATGTTATCTATCGGTGTACAAATAGACACCACCGTCCTCCCACTGAAACATGCACCACTCTGCCAAACCCCTGTCTTTATTGTCGGGGATATTTTGGTCCTTCTTGAACCTGCTCTAATTCCTTTGCTTGTGTTTATTTAACTTACTAAATGGAAGAGGCAGATTATTGTAATGATGTTGGGAAGATCTTCTGAGTGAGTTTATTACTGCAAATACATTTATAGAGCTGATCTTTTGTTTCTCACAGTTTGACTTTCAGATTTATTTTCGGGGATGATGTCAGTTAAAGTGATTGTAATTTCACTTTTATGAGAATCCAGACGAGGTTTACCACGTTGTAGAGTTGTATAGGTCATTGTATTGAGTATATGTATTATTTATACTCTTTGCACTGAAGAATCAGACTCCTTGCACTTAATATATTTTCTTAACATTCAACTTTTTTTAATCCCCTTTACACATATCTGTGTTTTTGTACAGCACATTAGTTTTCAATAAATAATGAGAACACTTAAGCATGTACAGTACTTCCTTATACTTTAGTTCCCCAGCCATGTGCAGAAACTCTACACCTGTACCTTTATTCTCATGAAATGCTGTTTATGTATCAGGCTTTGTAAACATGTCATTTGACTAACCCTGAGGTGGATGGAGGCAGAGACTGTACATCACGTGTCTCAAATGTATCCTCAACTGAACAGCTCATAAAGGACATATATTTAATACTGTTTAAACTATAACTTGTTGTTGTCCCAGTATTGATCTGTATACTTTGTAGTAAAAGCCAATATTGGGCATGGTGGAGGACACAGAACAGGGAAGGACAAAAGTTAACACTGCACGCTTACTGTAAACAGACAGTCATGTAAGTCTATCTACGAACAGCAAGATACTGTAGTTTAATGCTCCCACCCTTAATTGTGCGACTCAGAACAATACACGACAAGCTTAAGTATTAAATAGCTCAGTGGGATGCATTTCTAGGTGGTGAGACTAAGGTCTTGCAGCAGTTTTCATGTTTTAGATAAATCACTTCATTCTCATGTCACATTAGTAGAGAGTGAAATGGAGGCCTTGGGTTGACATTGTACATGGTGCTTAAAAGCAGATGTAATAGCAGCTGAACTGGGAATTCCTGGATGTTTAGCTCACTCGTGTTGTTCAAGGCCTGTACTCTCTCACACAGTTCGACAGGAGAAGCCAGCAGAGGACTTAATGTGGACGGTCGCATGGCTGATTTGGCAAATTGAGCAGATTCTGTGTTCTGACCACTGCCATGCTCAAAGTGCTGTTGTGCCTGTAAGGGTATCAGTGGGCAGGAAGTGGAGGGTTAGTGAGGACACAGCTGGGAGGAGTGTGTGGTGTCCAGTCCTGCCTGCGCCCCCCCTCCATCCCCCCCTCCCTCCCTCCGCCTGTCCAACCAAACACTGACCCTAGACCACCGAGCAGCTAATACCACGGACAAACAACAAGCAGTGTGCTCGTAATCTGTGAGCAACATTAGTCTGCTTTGCTTTAGAGCGATAACTCAAAAAGATGGACAAGACTAGTGATCCTGTCAGTCACATGGTGAAGGAAAAATATTATCAAACTGATCATTACAGAAACAGCTGTAAAAACCTATTCTGTAGAAAATGCTTTAACTGTTGTTTCATTTCAACTCTAGATCAACAGTCAAATGATTAATCAGAACTGATTGGTTCAATTTTTCGGGCAAAGATATCAAAGTAGTTCCAGAAATATTTTCTGTATATAACGATGATGGATTGTTAGATCAATATATCTCGCGTTCTGAAAAAAATAAGTTGAAATAAGTTGTTTCTTGCTCAGCAGAACAAAAGAATTCAACCATTATTTTCAGCTAGATAATGGGCAAAGGGAATGGGTAATGCTTAACGCAGGGGCAGTACGTCGGGCAGTGCATAAATCTCTTCAAAACCTGAGGCTGCACATTCATTTCATGTACTTCAGACAGGAAATCATGGGAAAAGAAAGGGCGGAAGGTCAGATGATTAATGTTCCTACAGCAGACCTAGACCTGAGATGCTGCTGATTAGTTCTCAGAGAGTGTAGCCAGTTTCAAGACTTTATTAAGGAAAGGTAATGCAACCCTTTGGCTTTTTTTTTAGCAACAGCTTTATTCAAAGCTTTAAATAAGATTGAAAAAGTAACAGCAAGGAATCCTTCTGGATCTTTTGAGCTGAGCCAGAGTAGTTCCTCTCTTGTCACTGTATTCCCAGTAAGTCCTCTGTCGCTTCATTATTTCACCTTCATTTCTGTCCTGGAGTTATTTGGGATAATGCAGATAACGTAGACGAAGAAAAGTAATAAAAATCATGGCCACATATTTGCACATTGTCCATAACGAGGAATTTAATAAATCTGGGTTGAGATTTCGGAGTAGGAGGACAAATGTGTACTCTAAATCTTTGGACTTGAAGAAAAATGTCTGTTTAGGAGGATTGAGTGGGCAGCTTAAGCTGGTGGCTGCAGATCGGTTTGTCAGTAATTCTGGGAGATGTGGGAAATATTACCTATTTGATTTTTCTCATGCCAGCATTAACTGAGCATCTAGTTTTCTGACAGATGTGCGGCCTACGTCCTACTCTGTTTAGCTTCATGGAATTAGCATCAGCTTTTCACCAAGACTGCTTCTACGTCTCTTCAGTCGCCTGAGACCAATTTGGTTTGGCCCAAGTCATTACAAAAACAGAACTCAATTCCAGATGGCAGGGACCCAAACTGGCAAAGACAGGCACCCACACCCCTCTGTAGCATTTATCTTTATAAGGAAAAGCTTCTTTCCCTGTCAGTAATTATATCTCATAGTAACCCCCAATTAGATTGCGGCTAGTGCAACAAGTTTCAAACTATTGTCTATTTTTACAACTCTTGTTCCCCATGTTATCTTTTCAGAGTAACTGGGTTTTGACGTTCATCTTTGTCAGACATTTTAGAAGCTCCAGATGCCTATCAAAGGTCATTTGCTTGAGAGTAGCCCCCATGTCAACAGCAGCCAGTGTCCCGAGAGCCTGAGTGTTGACTTATGGGATGTAGCCCTCTGCCCTTATAAAGTTTAAGTTCCAGATTCTTTCTGAGCTCAGTGTTACTGAAGCATTCAAACTTATATCTCATCAAAATTCTTTTTAAGCCCTTCAGTATAGAGTCACACAATAATTATACGGATTATACATTTTCAGTAGTAATTTGAATCAGTTCTTATTTTTTGCAGTCCCTTGATTTTTTGTTTTAGTTACAAAATCATAAACATGTTATTTCCCTAAACTACGTAAGAACAAAACAGTCAGAGTTACTACAGAGCAGAAGCACCGTGGTGACTACTAATGAAATGATCTTTTATTTATCACTGTGGCGGCGTTGCCGTTGCTTTTTATCACTGCATAAATGGTTGGCTCTCGACCTGCGCACACGCACATTCCAGCTTGCTTGTTGTGCTTTAGAGGATTGTCCAGTGGGATATTGTTAAAGACAGAGTGGATTTGCTGTGTGTTTGCCAAAGAGAAATCTTTTCCATCCCCTTCCTTCATTTCTGTCTATTCCTCTGCTTTACTTTCTAAAGGACCTCGCCATACGCCGCACCTTATAAGCCAATGTTTGGACTCCTTTTAACTTCGCCGCCAAGAAGTCCACACAAAAGTAAATGTTGTAGCTAAAGATCAGAGCCAAATAAAATCTGCTGTACGAATTGTCACCGGACAACAGTGGAAGATATTCTTAAATCAAGATCATTATAAAGAGAATGTATAAAGAGAGAAATGCAAGAAGCTCCTTCTGCTGTTTAGGGGAGGCAGAAATTGTTAGTTGCCTCTTTTTGAATCTGCAGGCCTGTGTGATATAAGTGCTGCAACAGACACAACACGCATCTGGATCAAAGAGCTGCCAGTTCAAAAGGATCTCAGATGTGCACATGCACAGCTCACGCACCAGCTTCAGAAATTTTGGGGAAGGATGCTGCCTGTAATCTCTTGACTGTGCGGTGACTAAACATATGACTTAAGCTTTGTTGCTCACGTTTCCCCACACTTTAGTCTCACTTATTGGTGGATAAAAAAATGCCAACTCAACTGTCTCAATGTGATATCTTGTCACCGTGTGCTGCCAGAGCAGCTTCTGTTGTGTGACATTGCTATGAAGATGAAAAGCAGTTTTTCTAAAGAAGTTAATGGAGGTGGAGTTTGCTGTCTGAACCATCAGTGCCACAGCTTTTACACGCATTTATGTGGACTGAAAAACCTACTGACATCAAAGGGGGTCGTTCTAGAAAGGTACCACTAATATCTTGGACATAATTATTTTTTGGCAAACCTTCCTCCTAAAAACTGTTATACCTTCTCAGTGGCGGTAGTATGTCCCTCTCAGGCCCCGCAGAATTTTTTTCAATACAAGCGAACAGGCGTGCTGTTGGAAATTAGATTACACTCTATGGCATCAAATCACAACAAATATAAAGGACCCTCAAGGCATTTTGGAGACATGGTCCACCTATAATCCAGTTCTTTTTAATGCATTTATATTCCAGTCCAATGAAAATTGTAATTCCATAGTGCTCAAATGAAAACTATTTCCATAATTAAATAAAAAGACAGAAATAGAACTAATAGTGACAGCTGCATTAAACAGTTAGTGCCTTAACACTTTCTTTCACTCCAAAACAGCAGATCTGTGTTTGCATAGACAAAGTTAGAGGACCAACAACAACAGCAACGCAACCAAAAGCAACCTACAGCTCAGATTGCTCCATATGTTAATGAGACAGACCCATTTACCTGAAACCCAGGGAGAATAGATGGATATCTATTAACAGTGTAACATAAAATACCAGAAAAATTGTATATCAGAGCCCCTCAATTGTGTGGCGTCTCAACGTTGCAAGTATTTCAATTTAATTTTCCTTTATTGTATTGATTGTGAGCAACCCTTCAATGTCAATGTGGTCACTTGTTGCAGAGCCAGTAATGCTCAAACTGAGTGTACCGTGCCTCTCAGTGTGATAGGGCTTAAGCTTATTAGAATACCTTACACGTGCCTCTAATCACACAAAATCACTTAACACAGCTTCCTTCAGATTTTTCTGATTTAACACTTACTTTTCCACTTTTTTGCTTCTATCTTTCCCATTTCCCATGCCCTTACAATTCTGTGTATATACATGATTCTCTCTCTCACACACACACACACATATATATATGTGAATCATCATCTGTTTTTATTTACTTTCCAGTCTCTTTTTTTGGAATGGGGGTTTTGGTTTAGCTAATTGTTTTCAGGTTGAATAGCTGGCAAGAATGACTTGTCCCTCCTGTAATAGAGTGGAATTTGCCTCCCTGTCCTGTGGCGATGGTGTTTTGTTTCAAGCACAGGTTGTTAGATTATCTCTATCTTGTTATGACAACAAATCTTAAGTTCTTGTGTATGTAGTGTAAACCTTGTATCAGGACAATGTGAGCAGAGCCGCTGTCCCACCACTTAAGCAATAGTGTTAGAATTTTCTAATTTAAGCCGTGTGTGGATGTTAATGCGGCGGACACACGTCTCTTGGATGCCATTAAAAAAAAAAGCCAAAGACACATCCCTGAAAATATTCCGCATATGTATTTGTTAAGATAAGAAATGCTCTATCTCTAGCTCTTCATATCTCCTCCACCATGCTTTTGGCGAACACAAATTACAAGCATGCGCACGGACCCGCACTGGTTTGGCCACATACCAGGTCTTGCTCAGACATACTGGTGCTGGTGTTTGGATTTTTCACCATGTCACGTTTAGACATAATGTCACTGTAAGACGGAGTAAAAATCAGCCTCTTTGTGTGTACTGTGCGTGTCCTGCGCATGTCTTTTTCTCATTATTGATGATATCTTCAGAGGAAGCACTGGAGCTCCGGTCAGAGGTCAAGTGACTTTCCCAGGCTGGAGTGTGTAGCTGAACATGAGGAAGACGTGTGTGTTTGTGTGTGTGTGTCTGTGTGTGCATGCCCATGTGCTGTCAAACTGAGGGGAAGTACAGAGCTCAATGTTCAGTCTTGGCCGCGGACAAGTGAGAGGAGAAATCCTGAACAGGCTGGGCCTAACACACAGGTCTCAAAACACACACAAAAAGGCTGCTGCTGCACAGATGAATGCCTTTAAGATCAATGACCTCACTGAGCCAACTGTACTCCGTAGCTAAACTTAACTTTCTCAAGGCACAGATAATGTGACACAGATTGCGCACTGCATTCTCACATCCCTGGTGGATCACAAAGAAGTTTGTAGTAATGGCTGCTTTTGTTTTAGTCTAAAGCGACACATGGAAACACACCCTCAGTGGCATGAAAGTCGCTGTCTGTCTTTTACACAGCAGTGAAGCACAGTGTTCCTGGTTATATCACCTTTTTGTCTCAACATGACTGCTTTTTGTTTTGGTTTACATTTTAAGTTCTAATTCATCTTTATACTATGGAAAGTCTTGGTAAAGGTTCAATTGATTTGCAAAGAAATCTGGAGCCACGCAGTTTTTGAGTGTTCGTGTGAGGCTATGTTCATCATTCCTAACTAGATCGCATCTAATGGCTCCTCAGACATGTGAGGAATTTTTTTGCCTTGTAGTCATTTCTGTGACTTAGACTGTTATCAGTATCACTGAATGACATCACCAGGTCAGGTAAAGGTTACTGTACTCCAATGATGTGACCTCTGCATACTTTGTTTTACACCCTCTTCGTCTTGTGTGTGTGTTGTCAGATCAGTGCCAACGTGCTGATCTTCCTGTGCACTAATATGATCGGCATCTGCACCCACTACCCTGCTGAGGTCTCCCAGAGACAAGCCTTCCAGGAGACGAGGGGTTACATCCAGGCCAGACTTCACCTGCAGAGGGAGAATCAGCAACAGGTACGCCAACGCAGACGCCCGCCCCGTTCAGGCGGAATAAGTCATAAAGATAAACAGGAGAGCAGTCGGTGCTATGGCCCTGTAGGAGATGATGTCACAAATGCAAATGAGCAACAAATGGGTGTCTCTGTTTTTCTAGTCTAATTTGTTTGTCTCAGTTTTCGTGGACAACAATATGTTCTGGAGAGTACAACATATATCCACTTTTCTCTATCTGAGTAACACGTTCCCACGCTTGTGCCAGCAAGCCAGAGTGACTCATTGAGCATTTTCACAGTGGAAAAGAATGAATTTCTCTCTTTCTCATTCTGTCTTTCTTTCTTTAAAAAAAAAATCTTTCTCTATCTTTATCTCTCTCTTAGGAACGCTTACTGCTGTCTGTGCTGCCAAGGCATGTTGCTATGGAGATGAAGGCTGATATCAATGCCAAGAAGGAAGATATGATGTTTCACAAGATCTACATCCAGAAACATGACAATGTTAGGTAAACCCAGATGGAGCGGGACACATATCTGCCCCCACACAAACACATTGGGCCAAGAAGATGTTGTCGAGCTTGGATTCTGAGCAGTCACAGCTAGCATGAGCGACGTTGACCTCACTCGGCTGATTGATGTGCCAGTTACAGTGTGACTCCAACAGATATTTCCCTGACAGCATGTATTATGCATGTTGTTGTTTATTGACACTGACAGCACTGGCTGCGGAGACGGTATTGGCTTAAGCACACTGCTGTGCTTTCTGCAGCAAATTATATGACCTCAAGTTTGCTGGCTCATTGTCTCAGCCTTCGCCGCTGGATTTCACCCCCCGAGTGGGAATAACTCAGCGTGGAGGTCATTGAAACACTCCATCCATAATGATGGAGACATTGGTGGGAGGAAAGTTAAATGAGGTTCCTGCAGAGATCTTCTGTCACAAATGACCCACATAAGAGCAGGTGTTGTGCTCGGCGGAATAATCGGTTGCGGCGCCATTTGCCCTGTCAAGGTGTAAACTTACAGGAGCAATCCATTATCGCAATGTAACCCAAGATTACAACCGGCTGTCATTGTCCTAAATTGACGGTCAGGTAATTGTATTAGCACTAACACCAGACAAATTAATCAAAGACGTTAGACATGCTTTTGGATCTGAAAGTGTATCTGTAGCTTTAGTGTTTACCAAAAAGCCTTGAATTTATATATATCGTTGGCAAATCTGTAAGAAACTCATTGTTATGCGTTTTCTATCACTGGAGACCACGGCCGACAGGTTTTAGTCAAGAGAAACAAAAAGTTAAAACATTTTTTCATTTGACACACAGCGTTGGTTTCAATCTTTTATTTTTTATACTAAGTTTAATGTCTGTTCCTCAAGAACTTGGGTGTCTTTCAATGAGTTTAAGTTTAACAGTGTTTGTGGAAACAACTTCCGATGACTTTTAAAAGACATATCAAGAAATGGTCATTTTATTTCAACCCTCAGAGCAGATGGACTTATGATGGCTGCAAACAGTTCTGTGTGCAGTCAGTGTAGGTGCCTCTGAATCTCTAAATCATGAGCATCGCATTATCACATATTAGTCGTCTGCGAGACAGAATGTTTTTCCAGCTATGGGGAAGGCGTGACCAACTCTTATCAGCCTGTGACTGAAGAAGTACTCAGTGTCTGTACTTTATGGGATGGTAAGGTTTAGACATGAGGTATGAGTTAGGGTGAGCCAGTCGCAGACAAACTATGTGATCTATACAATCGTTTGCTTGATAAAATCAACTAAAACGTCATGTTCTTGTTGAGATGAATGCTCTGTCCAGCTGGCCTTCTTGTTCTCAGCGCTGGGTTTCATGAGACCCACAGCGCCACCTGTCTAGTGAAACTTGAACTTTTAGTCTGGGCTGTTGTTTATCCTTGCTTTTCATTACCATCAAAAGTTAGCAATGAAAGGCATGCAGACATGGGGACGGGGGCTAGTGTTCTCAGAGGGAAGGGCTGGATATGGTGACCTACATCAGCCAAGATGATTAGAGCCAGAGCAGAACGAATGTCTGCGCGCGTGCGTCTCCCCCTCTGCTCGTGTCAGCTGGACAGTGAGGAGAGGGGCAGACGCTACACCATATTAGCACATTTAATACTTTATCTACTGTTCTAATTCTGTGACTCCCTGTCCTTCCCCTCTCCCCTGCGACTGCTCTGGGTTATCTCCGCCCTCTCTCGCCTGGCCTGCAGCATCCTGTTTGCAGACATCGAGGGCTTCACCAGCCTGGCGTCGCAGTGCACGGCCCAAGAGTTGGTCATGACTCTGAACGAGTTGTTTGCTCGCTTCGACAAGCTGGCCTCGGTGAGATGCCCGTAACACCTCCCGCTGCCATTTTCATGGCGGATCTCTGAACCCCTGCTTCTTATGTAATTTTGAGCCTGCAGTCCCACTGTGTGTGCGTGTGTGCGTGACAAAGCCAGTAAGATATAGCGTCTGTCAGCATGTGTGGGTTATATTGTGATGCGCACCAATTAAACTATGCAGAGACTGATGAGTCATCTAAATTATGCATTTGCTTGACCCGAGCAAGCTGTGCATTAGCTGTAATTAAGGCTCTGATATTGCAGGTGATAATGTGTGTCGTGTGTCTTTGCTGCACAGGAGAATCACTGTCTGCGTATCAAAATCCTCGGGGACTGCTACTACTGTGTTTCAGGGCTGCCCGAGCCCCGGGCTGACCATGCCCACTGCTGCGTGGAGATGGGAGTGGACATGATTGAAGCCATTTCGTGAGTGAATTTCACACTCGGATGTATACCAAAACACAAAGACACTCCCCACAGCTTTTCTCTGTAGGTTAAGTAAAAAGGTCCGCATGCCTTGATTGCCGCAAACAGCTCTGAAGGGACGCGGCGAAGAGGCAGTTTTCCTGACAGCAGTGTGTTACGTGTTCGCTTCTGCAGGCTGGTGAGAGAAGTGACAGGTGTTAATGTGAACATGCGGGTGGGCATTCACAGCGGGCGTGTTCACTGCGGGGTGCTGGGCCTGCGCAAGTGGCAGTTTGACGTCTGGTCCAACGATGTGACGCTCGCAAACCAAATGGAGGCCGGAGGCAAGGCGGGGTAAGGCCGACCCCCCCCCCCACACACCTTTCCATTTACCACTCCAGCGAAGTCCCAGAGACCTCACAACTTCTGACTCACCTTTGTGTGTGTGCTCAGACGTATTCACATCACCAAAGCCACACTGCAGTACCTGAACGGCGACTACGAGGTGGAGCCAGGATTTGGGGGGGAGAGGAACGCTTACCTGAAGCAGCACAGCATTGAGACCTTCTTGGTGCTGGGATGCAGCCAGAAAAGGGTTAGTGCGTGGTCGAGCGCGCACACATATTCCTGAACGTCTGCACGACCCCTTTAAATGTCACACCAGTGCCATATTTCTCACAAACAGTATAATAGCTTGTCACCTGGCTTAGAGGACCTTATTTGTGAAAGTCGTGCCCTGTGATTTTTTTTTTTCCACTTCCAGAAAGAAGAGAAAGCCATGATGGCCAAGATACAGCGAACACGTGCAAATTCTACAGAGGGACTGATGACCGACAGATCCTTTGCCAGGAGCAAGGAGTCCAAAGTCTACAAGACCATGGTGAGATGGGCACTAACACTCTTCCCCACCTGCATAGCAGCTTCTCTCCTAGACTTTTTAAATAATCTTTAAGAGACCGAAATGATGACATCCTTTCTTCGCTGGAAGAAAAAAACCTGCAATGGAAGTGTAAGAAAAGTCAGCAGACTTATTTGTCAAAAAGTGCATTGCGCTTTGGACTTGATCAAAGACGTGCTTGCGCTAAGTAGAGAGGGATGTGCTGATGGGATTGACTCTGGAAGACATAATCTGACAATGAGCCTGAGGTTTATGGCCATAGACACACAGACGCACAAATGCATGAGGAGCACAACGTAAAGCCAGCTGTAGAAACAAAATACCCATGCTGACCTGAGGTGAAACAACATCACACAGATTACTTGAGCCATCTTTATGACTTTCCTGGAGAATAAGGCCTGTGTGAACAGATGCTAATGTTATTAGACAAATCTTTGTTCAGATTACTATTTGTAAAATGTCAGGCCATCCTAAAAGTTTAGCCTCTTTAGTTTTTAATACACTTGTACAATGTTGTGGCAGGACTGAAATGCCAGCTGTTTATTCCAGTGGGCTATATGGATTTTCTTTTTATACCAGCTATCTACATTTCAGGCTCGTAACAGCCCTGCCGTTCTAATTTTAGATGCTTAGTCTTTGGAATTTTTTTTGCGGTGTCTTGTTGGAGAGAAACATAAACTGTACATTGAAGATGGATAGGGGTTGTCATAATATTCCTTGTTTGGAGCTAGAAGTGGCCATTTTTACAAAAAATTCAACAAAACACACACAATTCTATAATGACAACACAGAGAGAGTGTATTTAGATAAAGACACAGTGATGGTGAGACATCCCTGCTCTTTCACATTAGCTTTGACCTTGTAAGAATAGTGTGTGGCATGTTCGAAAATATGACTGACAACAGCCGGCTTTGTGTTAATCCTAAACACCATTCCTACCAGGAAGAGGAGAACCCAATTCAAATGTCCCCACAGTATCCTCTGAAATATTAAAGAAATAGACAGCAAAATATTACATTTATTAAAGTTCTTCCTAAATTATTTGTAGAGCTGGTGACTTTAAGTATCCAGGAACACTTAACTAATAGTGCAAAAATGCTGTTGTTTCTCTTAATATTTAGACATTATTCAGTGAATCCTAACCCTAACCCTAATGTGGAAACATTCACAGAAATGTTGTGCAAAAAGAGGAAAGACAATTGCTATGTCATAATGAGAGAACTCTTCCATCAAACAAATGAGACCCAATAGGATCCTTGGGAAATCCTTATCATCTGCAGCCCGAGCCGTACTTGATGAGGCTGCAGCTGCAGATATTTTCCTGGACCTTCACTTTCTGCCACTTCCCTCTCCTCTGTGTTTAGAGCTAATTTCCTTTTCTTTTCCACATTCTTTTCCTGTCCTCCTCCTCTATCCTCTCTATCTCTGAGTGTTTGAGCCCTAGGGGCAAAGAGGGTGTAATTTAAAGCCTTTGAGCATTAATTAAAACATCAGTCTGGCTCACAGGGATTAACTGTGCAGATGTCTGCGTCTCTTGTCTATTTTTCAGTTTTAATGTAACTACGCAATTCCTTATCCATTTTCATTATTTTTGTCTCTCCTGCGTTTAACACTTGTTTTTTCCTTTTGTTTTTGTGTTTTTTTAATTCTCTCAGGGCATCGATGCTGCATCCAGCAAAGAAAAGTGAGTATTCTGGCACCGTTTTTTATTATCAGGACAACTTTTGTCCCAAGAGCTTGACTGGCAGACTGTCACCGTAGCACTTTCATGGTAGAGCTGACTGTTGGTTTAATTCGGTCAGATCCAACACGGCACTAATGCCATATTAGCTCTGAGTCTTCCTGTCTGTCATAACATGCCCATTCACACAGAAGCAAAGTCACGCCCCACAGTGACCCGTCGTACCATGTTCCCTTTAGCCGCTGCGCTCAGGAGCCCCTGAACTCTGAGGAGGAGGTAGATGAGTTCCTTGCGCGAGCCATCGATGCACGCAGCATCGACCAGCTGAGAAAGGACCACGTGAAGAAGTTTCTGCTCACCTTTCAAACAGTCGACCTCGAGAAGAAGGTTTGTTGAGACACTGAAGGGACAGTGCATGGTGTTCACGTTGAATTAAACTCATTGTTTGTCTCCAGTACTCCAAAAAGATTGACGATCGCTTCGGAGGATATGTGGCCTGTACAGTGCTGGTCTTCTGTTTCATCTGTTTTATTCAGATGATCGTTTTCCCAAAGTAAGTTGTCTCTTTGACAAGTTGCCTTTCCGATTTCTGCTAAATCATAAACAGGAAATGTGCTCTTGATTAGTTTAGGAGGAGTTAATGAGAGCTGTACATCCTAATGAGCTCACTTTTTTCTCTTCCACAGAACAACACTTATGCTTGGTCTTTACATCAGCATCTTCATCATTCTTGCTAACATCCTCTTCATCTGTGTCATCTATTCCTGCATTAAAGTAGGAGACGAATCCCCCTCACCACTTATATGATTACTTTTTCAGTTATCTTTAGATAAGTGTGCTTATTATATGTCTTGAGCAAGCATTACTCATGGTATTAACTCTTGCTTATCTGATCTTCTCCTTACTGTAATAAAGCTCTTCCCAGCTGCCTTGCAGACGCTTACCAAGAACATAGTCCAGTCTCGAGCAAACAGCACATTGGTGGCCGTCTTCTCCATCCTCCTCCTCTTCATCTCTTCTTTTGCTAACATGGTAGGCAGTAGCAGTCTTCCTTTAGTGGTTTTTGGATCATGAAATCTATTCTTTCATGTGAACATGCTGTTTCAAGATGGCCCACAACATGAGTTACAAAGGAGCCGCTCTGTTTCTTTTTTTCATCTGTTCTTCCATTAATCTGTCACACCTCATACGTATAGCTGATGCCAAGCACATTTTAAGACATTTGGCTGAAATGTATGCACTATTTTGGCTTAAAGATTAGGTATTTTGCCTAGGGGGGTGCTATAATTAGAGTCAAAGCTGTACTTCTGTAATCCTAATCTGTTACCATGACAGATGGGGTTATGGAGATCTGTCTGTTTTTAATCATCATATGTATTCTATGTTTATCAACATTACATAAAACCATTCAGCTTTGTCTTTGCACATGTGTGGAATAAGAAATGCTTAAAACCAGTAGGGATGTATGCTACAGAAACTTGTTGTTAAGTTACTTTGTGGCATTTTCACAGAAGGCCGGTTGGGCCACTTTATTTATTTTGGAATTTATAACTGACTCGGTTTAGCATGTTGTTGGAAGAAAGAGCTAATTTGACAGATCGCTGACGGATCTTTCCTTCTCCTTTGCCAGTTCATCTGCAGCAGAGGGAAACTGCAGGACTGTGTAGCCGATGAGCTGAACACATCAGTGACTCTGTGCCTGCTTCATAACCTGACCAAGACAGCAGAGGACGGTTTGACTCTGTGTTCCAGTCAGGCCGTGCCCTGCCATTTCCCCGAGGTTGGCCTAATAATATTTCAGTCCGTGCGTGCGTCCGTGTGTGCCGACAGAACGCTCGTGTTTGTTTTCCAGTGTGCTGCGTGAGAAGTATGTTTGAATATTCACCTAAATCTTCCTCCTCTCTCGCTGCCTCCCCTCTGCCGCAGTATTTCAGCTACAGTGTACTGCTGACCCTGCTGGCCTGCTCTGTGTTCCTGCACATCAGCAGCATCGGGAAGCTGGCTCTCATGCTGTTCATCCAGCTCACTTTCATCCTGCTGGTGGAGTGGCCTCAGGTGGCCCTGTTTGACAACGCAGACCTGCTGGTCATTGCCAACACCCTGTGAGTCCACCGCCGGGGACATGCTGGCAACCATATAAGCAGCCATAAAAACACTTCTCCAATAATAACACTCGCCCTTTTCTAAATTTCTTCCTGCCCAAATACTGTGGATAAGATATGACCTGACCTACTTTTCCTGTTTAGGTTCAAACTGTAAGATTGTTAAAAATATATTCCCGTTCTTTTCCTCAGGCAACTATCACCTGTGAATGATACGTTGCAACAGTAAGTTCTATTTCATATTTTCTTTCTAGCTGAGTTTAGTGGCCTGTGTCTTTCATCGGTGTGACTTTCTCTCTTCTTTTCTTGCAGACTCAGTTTCAATGAAACTGCAGAACAGTGGTGAGAAGCTTGCTCTTATTCTCAAACTTTCTTAGACTGAATTGAACTAAAACGCAAAGCTCTCTGTTATAACTCGTCCTTGCCTCTGCAGCATGGAGAGTGTGACCAAGGTATCCCTAAAGGTCATGACCCCTGTTGTCCTGATGGTTTTTGTCCTGGCCCTCTACTTGCATGGCCAACAGGTGGAGTCCACTGCACGCCTCGACTTCCTCTGGAAGCTGCAGGTAAATGTCGGGTTTTGAGACACAAACAGCTGGAAATGTTCTATTTCATTGTGGATATAATGTGGAGTCCTGCATACGTACCACGAGTTTAGTAATAGGTGGAAAATACTTTTTTAGAGCACATAAGCCTTCCCTTTGTGTCAGTAAGTCAGCAAGCATGACATGATGATGAACATAGCTGAAGTGGAATTCGGCTATCATAAATTCAGTTGCTTTGCTCCTGGGCTCCAGGGTGTCACAGCAACAATAGTGAGTACTTCAGGATTCCAGTCACCTGACTGGCAGTGAGATTGTGACTGAGCCAGCCCATTTCTCTCTGTCCCTCTTAAGGCCACTGAAGAGAAGGAGGAGATGGAGGAGCTCCAGGCCTATAACCGCCGCCTGCTCCATAACATCCTGCCCAAGGACGTGGCTGCCCACTTTCTTGCCCGGGAGCGCCGGAATGATGAGTTGTACTACCAGTCCTGCGAGTGCGTTGCTGTCATGTTCGCCTCCATCAGCAACTTTTCTGAGTTTTATGTGGAGCTGGAGGCAAACAATGAGGGGGTCGAGTGTCTTAGGCTGCTTAATGAGATCATCGCCGACTTTGATGAGGTAAAACTTCCACCAATTTTCTAAACGCAAACCACTGATTGAATGATGTGCATAAAATGATAAAAACGGATAAGAATTGTTTCTTAGATTCGTCTCATGCAGTGAGTTATCAACCTTTTCCTGGTTGCGCATGCTGCACGGCCACTTGACATGCTTTTGACCTGTAACTGAGGTACTGCATGTAATTCTCTTATTTCCTCTGTGATTTTTTTTGTCTCTAGATAATCAGCGAGGAGAGGTTCCGTCAGCTGGAGAAAATCAAAACCATTGGCTCCACCTACATGGCAGCCTCTGGCCTCAACGACTCCACATACGATAGAGAGGGCCGCTCACACATCCTGGCTCTGGCAGACTATGCCATGAGGCTCAGAGAGCAGATGAAGTACATCAATGAGCACTCCTTCAACAACTTCCAGATGAAGATAGGTAAGCCAGGAGGGTGGAGGAAGTTAATCTTGAAACATTATCTGATAAATATGTGTTCAACAAAGAGTCTATAGGGTCAGTCCAAGGGGAAATATAGTAATCCGTTTCTTCAAAAGCAGCTTTAATGTTTCCATGAAATGGTGGCTCACAGCTACATGATTTCTTCTCAGGGCTGAATATGGGGCCTGTTGTCGCAGGGGTGATTGGAGCTAGAAAACCCCAGTACGATATCTGGGGCAACACGGTCAATGTCGCCAGCCGAATGGACAGCACAGGAGTTCCAGACTACATCCAGGTACCTCCCACCTTCACCTTTTGGAAACTGTGTGACCGTCTGTAATCACAAGAGTCACTTTGCTATTTAAGTTGTTGGGCCTACTAACTTTAAATACCAAAGCGCATTGTTACGAAATTAATCATCAAGTCTTTGTCAGTGGTCGCCCAACATGCAAATCATTATGAAAATACAGGCATTATGAAAACAAGTTGTGTTTTAAGGCATAATGTTTTTGGACTCCTGCAATAACAGATCACAGCAGAGACCATTTTGTTTCACATGTGTGCTCTGCAGAGCTGCCGTCATGTAAGAATTCCCATTACTGCCAGACATGCTGTATTCCAGCGTTGCTGCAAATCAGGGCCAAAGTGAAACCCTGACAGATCAGTGTAGAACAGTGCTGCCATCTGTGGTACAGCAGATGTCACTGCAAACGTTCAAACCGCTGACTTCTTCTCATTCGTTGTCAAATAACATTTTTATTTACAAGCTAAATTAGATAATTCCTTATTTATTAGTCTACAGATTTAATAATGTCATACAATGCATACACACTTTATATATTGTTGCTGCA
Organism: Menidia menidia; assembly: GCA_907169785.1. Lineage (NCBI taxonomy): Eukaryota > Metazoa > Chordata > Actinopteri > Atheriniformes > Atherinopsidae > Menidia > Menidia menidia. The sequence goes on from CAJRST010041110.1 coordinate 8,156,697, forward strand.
ACTTTCTTGCCAGAGCTTTTTTATTTAAGCCAGGGCTTAAATTAACCTCATAGTTTTTTTTATCATTCACTGAGTTGTGTATAAGAGTGAAAAAATACTGAAAATGAAGTTAGTTTCTCAGGACAATTACTCTACACCACACTATCTAAACTACGGTAAAAGGCGTCTAATGAAATTGAAATAGAACATGGTCTTCGATTAATATTTTAAGTGGCATAGTTTTTAGGCGGATACTAATGTAGAGAAAATGAGCCATTTGGGAAAAGATAGCTGTTGAAAATGTACTTATTATTATTAGGATTGTTCTTATCACTTTCATTTGGCATCTCACTTAATGTCTAAGTATATTATAGAAATACAAGTGCTTTTGAACTAATTTCACTCAAACCTCGCTCTTGTTCTTGTAAATTGCTCATCAGAAGAGTTTTAGAGGCTTATTCGGTGTAAAACTGGGCCTGACACCGTGGAAGGCTTGAATGTCTTTTGTTCTGAGTGTCATATGTCTGTCTTCTCCAAGGTGACCACAGACTTGTACCACGTGCTGGTCAACAGCGGATACCAGCTGGACCGTCGGGGCGTTATCAAGGTGAAGGGGAAGGGGGAGATGACCACTTATTTCCTCACCAGCGGTCCCCAGGGCAGTTAACGACAGAGCGGCCGACCACAGAGTGACTCCCCTCTGCGTGGGTACGGCAGAGACTGCAGAGAGACTGAGTGGTCAGCACGCCGACGAGCACCCAGGCGCCCTGCAAACACACTGGGGGACAGGGCATGGCCAGCAGAGACCAGTCTGTATCTTGTCACACACTCAGATGCACAACTGCTGAGTGCTTTTCACATTTGAAGGATTTTTCAAGCTGCCGGGGATATAATGAAGCCCAGTTGCCTTAGGAGGGAAGTGGCGATGCTTGTATGTCATGAGCAATAGTACAAGTATTTCATCTGGAGTTATTATTTATTTTTGTGAGAAAAATAACTACAAAATTTCTTTAAAGGAATTATGCAAAGGACAACATGAAGGAGAAAAACCAAAGAGCAAATGTTTAATAGGACAAATATGTTGATGATCCTATAAATGTAAAATAACCTTAGCTATATTATCCCTCTTTTGAGAGCAAAGGCCACGGAAAAATCTCTGTCGTTGACAGGGATGAACTCTTATTTTTTTGTTGAGTTATTGATGAAGGAAAACGCACATGCAAACATATGCAAAGATATTCAGATGGAATACAATAACCTTGGTTTGGACTATTGTACCTTATATGGGGCCTTCTATGTTCCCTTCAGTCAGTGATTATTCAGTCTGGACACAAGCCTTTTAGTGGTTCTTTAAAGAGTATGGCTGAACAATTTGCTCCGTGCAATGTATTTTTAGCTCAAGCAAAAAAACAAACAAACAAGGAATACAAAATGAAGGAAGAACAGTTTGGTTAACACCACATAACTGAAGAGTGATTGTTATAGTGCTATGAAACATTTTATACATGTGTGTGTGTGTGAGTTCAGTATGTGTGGGCGTGAGTAAGTGAATGCTGATCTGTAAAAGGGGCATACTGTAACTTTTCACTGTGAGATTTTTTAGATACTGTATGACAATGCTTTCTTGCCAAATTGGTTTCTGCAAGGCATGTTTTATATTAGTCTTTAAAACTGCGTATCCATTCCTAATTTTTGTGTCAAAATGATCATTTGAGGTGGATTACGTCTACTGCTATTTTTACTGGCCTGTAATTTTGACTGACTTTATTCCACATGGAATAAGCGTTGTGTTCTGGACTGTGTTACAATGTGTGAGAGTAAATTGGTTTCCTGACATGCTTCAGGATTACGTTTATGCAGAAATTCTCTTGTCTGCTTTGTATTGCCTTGATGTTATGCGGTACAAATGGTTGCATACTTCATGGACCAATATTCACAACTTGATACTGCAGTATTTTCCCAAATTTGTGTGTAAACACAAAGGCTCATAAACCCCGTTCACACAAAAATGTTTCTGTTTGAGACAAATAATAACAATAAGAGTGCAAAAATGAAGTATTCTATCCACAAAAAGGCAAAAAAAAATAATGAAGAAGATGAGTAACTGAGCTGGAGGCCTGACAGTTTGGACTGCACATAATCTGAAAGATATTTAATATTAGCTCAACACCTGGTGTTAATATGGTCATAGTTCTGTCTGAGCCCCAAAATGCTGCCTTCATAAGCAGCAAAATATATCATCACACTGGCTTGTCTTTATCTGCAGAGGAAAAGTTGAATAAACACTGTTGTATCTTTCTGTCAAATATAGCAGAGTTTAACGACTGCAGTAGTGCAATGATCACATTGGTTAGGTTTCTCAATGATTTGAAAAACAATAAATGTTTTTTCATTGCTGTTGTGAGTTTGTTTTCAAGATGCACTTTTCTGTCACAAACAAAAAGAGTGAGTAATTTTTCCCACTTTTTAAAAATTATTAAACCACTAAGTGGTGTCTTATTGTATGCTCTCATGTCAATCAGCAGCCTGCAATCAAGACTGCACTGTGTGACGGTAACCTGAGAGAGGCGCCCATCTCCCTTTCTGAGAGACACGGTCTACGGTTTCAAGAGGGTGATACAAAAGAGAGTATTTAATTGCTTGCACATAAATAATGAATTTCTGTTGAGGTTATTGCAATGTTCACTTACAGCGCTATGCTGAACATTAATTAAGTGGCATAAATTCCTCCTAATCCCCGATGAAAAAGCACTAATGTTACTATAACACATGTGTGATACATGAACATGTGTTGAATTGAGCTGCTTTTTATTCACTGGTGTGTTCTGACATCTAGTTGTAAATTAGTAAGAAAGCAGTACAACCTGATCATTTTATTGGCAAGTGACAAACTGCAACAACTGAGTCAATCCATAGATTAAGTCCGTGTTTGCTCTGTCCCAGACTCACTGTGAACCTGCCTGGAATAAGTAGGTGTAGACAATGAATGGATAGATATTTCAAGGTAACATCAGATGGTTTCTTTCAAATGTCACATTTGAAAGTGGCCGCTGAAAACTCTTTTTTAATCTGCCACACACAAATCTAGGTTCTATGGGCCCCACTGGGATTTATCTATCAAAAAATATAAATGAGGCAATTTAAAGAGAAAAACATAACTTTTTTAGCCGTGGTAACATCTTTCAGTGGTTTTGCCATGTCTTATAAGCCACATTTGCTCTTTGTTGAAGTTCATTTGTGACCCTGGTGGTAGAAATATACCCACTTGAAGACAAACTTCTGAATGTATCAAGGTAATAAAAGTAAAGTTCTGTCTTTGTCATAAGATTATTGCCATATACAAACAATGGTTCCATCCTGGAAAGAAGTACTGTATGGAACCATATACATATATACATATAGATATATATACAAACACCTAATGGCAGCGTGTCTGATCCACGGAGCTGGGCTCAGGACGTGCGCGGCCAGCAGGGGACTCGCTCTGCGTAATTGTCTGAACAAATGGCACCTGTTCGGTTGGAAGCAAATCGTCCGCTGTACTCTCAGTTCCAGTTTGACTGCTCCAAGAGACCTGAGGATCATAATCGGACAAGTTTGGCGACTTCCCCTTGAAAGGAGCAAAATATCTGGTTACTCTGAAGAAGTTTTAGACGGGCAACGACTTACTCCACTCCACTTGTAGGTAAGTGGCGCCTCGGAAATTGTGATAGATCAGAGCCAAAATCTCATCAGCAGTGTCAACGGGGGATTCGTCTGAAGGATTGTCGGATTGTTTCTGTCCGCTGACGGTTAGTTATTTTTGATCTCCCCATTCAGAGGACACAAGTGATTTGTTGTGATGTTATATGATCGGAGCAACTTTTTGAAAGTCATTGAAAACGGGATGTGTGCCGCCAACTCTTCCTCTTTCATTTTTTGCCTTGCGCGTTTTGACTGTAAGACGTATCGATCGGTTTGTCTGATCATTTAGAAAGTGGCGATCGATGCGCCTTTTTCTACTCAACTGAGTGCGTACGATTTCCCATTCTGGTGTCCTCTCAGTCCAGATGTTTGGACATTATACTGACTCAATTTTGACAGTCATGTGTCATGACTGTGGCCGTCTATTAGACACAGCTCAGGGAGGAATGCTGTTTATCTATCTAGAACACCAAGAGTGCTCTCTTGAATCAGTGATGAAGGCAGCTGGCTTGAAAAGAAAGTAAATTAATTATGATCGAGCAAGAGTGACTGTCTTGCTGAACAGTCATCACCTAAGGACGTGCATGTGTCCTCCACTGCAATTAAGCCTATATCCTGTTTCAAACGGCAGGAAATGGCGTCATAGCCAGCACAAGCTGGGCTCTGTTATGTCACGCTCCAGGAAGCAAACTCCAGTTCCTTTTTGCACATGACAGCCGATCATTGATGGTGAAGGGTGTTTGGTTGATTTGAGGGTGTCACACATTAACCGGCGCAGGTTGGGCGGCAGGTTGGGCCTGTAGAGTCACGGCTGCAGTGTTGGCCCTGGTGGACTGTGGCCAGAACAGGTGCTCTCAGGTGTTTGCTGAGGTGTGGTGTGTTTGTTCACTCTCTCCGCTCTCCCCGTGGGACTGTTTCCTAAAGGGAGGACCGGGGAGGAGGAGCCGGGTTGGCCACATCACCAGCTGCTAGGACACTTCTAGAGACACACAGACCGGTTTGAGCAATGTATCTCCCCTCTCACCTGTTATCTGTCTGCTGGGGGAGAATCTTAGCCGTCACATACTAAAAGGAGCTAAAGGTCATGCTTTGAGTGAGGAATTTTTGAAAGCCAGGTGACAGCGTAACCATCATCCTAGACACCAAGCAGTCAACCTCAAGAGATTCCCTTTTCTCCTTTATTTTTTACATTTTACAGCAGTGAGAGAACATCCCACCTCCAACCATGCGTCTATTCCCTCGCCGGCGTGTATCTCCTTTAAAGCTGGTCCTGCTCGGGGGGACCCTTTTCATGGTGGCCCTGGTGGCTCTGCAGAGGGATGTTGGGTTGACCACGGCCGGGGAGCCCTGGCTGCAGGACTTTGTGGACAAAAGGAACAAGGTGATGGTGCTGGTCCGCGACGCGGTGAACAACATCGGCTTCCAGATCGGAGCTCCGGAGCCCCCGCCGCAGCAGGAGCAGCCCACCCAGAACCTCAAGTGCCCCAGCGGCTTTTACACTCAGGCCCAACTCAAGCCTCACCTGGAGAGGCCGCCTCAGGACCCGCAAAGCCCCGGGGCGGATGGGAAGCCCTTTCAGAAAGACCACCTCACCCCTGACGAGGAGAAGGAGAAGGAGGAGGGCATGACCCGGCATTGCTTCAACCAGTTCGCCAGTGACCGGATCTCACTCAGCCGCAGCCTGGGGGATGACACCAGGCCTCCCGAGTAAGCCTGTTTTCTCTGAAAAATCTGTTGTAGTCTCACTGTTTTGGCCAACCCATGGGTAAAGCAGATAGCACTCTGTATCTCTGCTGTGGTCATACCCAGTAAGATTAATAATTTACCCGCTATTTTCCTTTGATGCAAAAATTAACAGCGTGTAACGATAACAACTAAATAAGCGAACTTCCTGGCAAGCTCTGTCATGGATGATTAAGAATACTCCCATTCACTGTGGGATGTATTGCTCAACATGATATGCCAACAACCTGATACTGCAAGCCTACAAATATTTCATCGCAAGATTTCTGAGTTTGCTTTTGAAGTGAGCAGCTTTTAATTGCAAAGTGTCACCGACTTTGAATTCCCGCATACCTTCTGTGAGACCTGCTGTGACTTTCGTTTCATCAGATACGTGGCACCCGTCCACACTCGCGCAAACACACCTCTTTTCTGTGTTTGACTTTGACCTGTCTAACCTGACCCAGGTGCGTGGACAGAAAATATCTCCGCTGCCCTCCGCTGCCTACCACCAGCGTCATCATAGTCTTCCACAATGAGGCCTGGTCCACGCTCCTCAGGACGGTCTACAGCGTCCTGCATACATCTCCCGCCATCCTGCTCAAGGAAATCATCTTGGTAGACGATGCCAGCACTGCAGGTGCAAACAATGACCCCACGCACTTCTGTTCTCATGCTTTTTTTCTTTTCTTTTTTTTATTCTTCCATGTTCCTGTACTGAATCAGGCAGTGAGTGAGGGCCAACTTTGGCACTCTGCTAACCTGTTGAGTACCAGGAAGGTGAAGCTTCTATGAGGTGATTGTTAGCAAGAGGGGTATTCAGAGAGTTCTTGCTCTTCAAGCCACAAAACCCAGCTTTACAGTGTGGAGGAAGTAGCACATATCTGATTTTAATCTCCATATGTAAATGTTTCATCTCCCTTCAAGGTTTCAACAGTTGGCCTTTGTTTTTTGTGGGGTTTCTTTGTTTTGTTTTATTGCAAGAGGTGGTACAAAAAACATGAGGGTTGCTTTTTCTCTCACAACTGATGTATTGTCTAAAAATGTATTTAACCACTGAAATACATTGATAGCTGGAAACTTTGTTCTATGCCTTAAATCAACCTTGTAAAGGAGTTGCCTGCTTCAATTTTACGATACAATTTTTAAAATAGAGTTTATTTGTATTGTTTTTTAAATCAATAAGGTTTTTAGTGCATGAAGCAATGTTTTTATACTGGCTTAAAAAATGAAATCAGAGGAAGAAGGGTTTCATTTTTACGAGGGTAACCACGCACCCTGCTTCATTTACAATCAGAGACTTTTAAGGTCTGGCATTTATTAACACTTTTATTGGCCTTTTTTCCTTAGCCTGAAATAGCCTGTTGGGTTTTTTCTGTTTTCTGTTGTGTGTATGTTTCCTAATGCACCCACCTTCTCCTTTTTCTGCCAAATTAACAACTTTCTGTTGAACCGTCTTTCACATGTGGTTGGTGGATCACTCAGACTGAAACTGAGCAGAAATGCAGCATGTCTCGTTCACAGTGGTGAAAAAAGCTCTTAAAGGGGAAGTGTGACCTATTTTTGATGGCAGTGTTTCCACTTCATTACCACTTCTGGCACATGTATCATTGAGACAAATGCGATGAACGTTTGACTTTTTCTTCATTTGTGCTTGAAGGTGTTGTGGTCAGGTGATATAAAAGCATGTGTTTGTTTTGTTTTATTTCTATAGAACACCTTAAGAATCAGCTGGAGGTGTTTGTGCAGCAGCTGAGGATTGTGCGTGTGGTCAGGCAGCCGGAGAGAAAGGGTCTGATAACGGCCAGGCTGCTCGGGGCCAGCATTGCTCAGGCTGACGTCCTCACCTTCCTCGATGCACACTGTGAGGAAACCCACACACTAAACATTCACTGTCATACTATAAAGTTATGACCACAGGCATAAAATTTGAATGTGAAAACAGGGCGTAGATGCAGCTGCGTGTTGCTCGCTTTTAGGACCATGATAGCTGTATCGTGCCTGCTTATGCAAACATCCAATCATTGTTTACTTGTTTGTGACTAATTATTCATTCAGTTATTTTTCCAATTGGAAAAAGTCTACTAATCCATAGTTAAAATGAATGATAGAAGACAATTTTATGCTTGAAATGTATTTGGAGACTTAATACTTATGGTGGTTAAGTTAAGAGGAGTATTTTATTCTGTTAGGGAAGCAAAAATACTATTTTATGAGTGTTTTATGCAATTGTCACATCAGCACTTTTTTTGCTGTTTAGGTGAGTGTTTTCATGGTTGGCTGGAACCCCTCCTGGCCCGCATTGTTGAGGAACCCACAGCTGTTGTTAGCCCAGAAATCACCACCATTGACCTAAACAGCTTTCAGTTCAACAAGCCTGTGGCCACTAACCGCGCTTACAATCGAGGTAACTTCGACTGGGGTTTGACTTTTGGCTGGGAGGCCATCCCAGAGGAGGCCAGGCGGCTGCGCAAGGATGAAACCTACCCTGTAAAGTAAGACAAGTGCTGTTGTGTTCTCACTCAGAACATTCAGAGTCATTTAAATACGTCAATATTTGTTGTGTGCCCATGAAAATTTCAGAACACCTACTTTTGCTGGAGGCCTCTTCTCAATATCAAAGGAGTACTTTGAGCACATTGGAACATACGATGACAAGATGGAGATCTGGGGTGGGGAAAATGTGGAAATGTCATTCAGGGTCAGTCTTTTCTTTTTAATCTCTGAACTTGTAGTTTACATATTCGATCAGTCTTCTTCTGCTTTAGTCAGTGTTAATGATTCCTCTCTCTCTCTCTCATTTGGGATTAAAAGGTTTGGCAGTGTGGGGGTCAGTTAGAGATCATTCCTTGCTCCGTGGTGGGCCATGTCTTCCGAACCAAAAGCCCACATACCTTCCCCAAGGGAACTGAAGTCATCACCCGCAACCAGGTGCGCCTAGCTGAAGTCTGGATGGACGACTATAAGAAGATTTACTATCGCCGCAACAAGAATGCTGCAGTAATGGCCAGCGAGGTATGTTCTCCAATACTGAACGGCTGTGGTGCAATTTACAAACCACATTGTCAGATTGTGACAAACATTTCCGCCCCATTGCTTCAAATAGCTGATGGGAGCCTCCCAAGTTGTCGTTTTGGTTTGTCAGATAATTAACTTCATCCCTCTCTTGGTTAAAGAATAAGTACGGAGACATCTCTGCACGCCTAAATTTGAGAGAGAGACTTCACTGCAAGAACTTCACCTGGTATCTTCAGACGGTCTACCCAGAGGTCTTCGTTCCGGATTTAACTCCAGAGAAATATGGAGCAGTGAGTCAGGTTTTGTGGATAGCGACAATAAAATACACTGCATGTAATGTGTAACTGGGGTTGTTATTTTACTCTTATCTCTAACCCTTGTTTGTCCCAGATAAAAAACACAGGCTCTAACTCATGCCTGGATGTTGGAGAGAACAACCAGGGTGGTAAACCTGTGATCATGTACATGTGCCACAATATGGGAGGCAACCAGGTACAACAAAGTACAACAAAAGCTCAGTTTGAAATGAAGCATGAAAGATGAAGAAGTAAAGAGATTTAACAGTTTGTATGTTTCTTTTTAGTACTTTGAGTATTCATCTCATAAGGAGCTGCGTCATAATATTGGAAAAGAATTGTGTCTTCATGCCACAAACCAGCCTGATGCAGTGAAGATTGAGCTGTGCCAGCTAAAGGGGAAGGGTACCAGTTTGGCACCAGAACAGGAGTGGGTCTTTACAGAGGTAAGGACTACTTGAGGCTTCACACACATATTGGCTAAAATATACTGTATATCGGCTAAAAAACTTGCTAGATGTCTGAAAGGCTAACTTATTTTTTTAGGCCTCAGAGCACATCTATCCAGACTTAAACTTTGAATTGTTGAAAAAAAAAAAAGTTAAACGTTACATATGTTAATTCTCATCATGCAAGTTCACCTATATAAAATGCTTTCACTGTGTAAATGGTTCCCACAATGCAAAACGAACAATTCAATTTAAAGTGTTACTTTAAAGTGTGAAGGTTGTCTCAAAAGGTCAATTTCTCTATTCACCTGCATTTAAAGTCATGATCTCGTCATCAAGCTCTTGGTACAAAGGTGAACAGGAATAATTTTACTTCTCATCCTGATGACAAATGAAGTATTGTGTTTTGTACGTTTTCAAAGGCTTTATAGAGACCGTCTTTGTCCGATTTGAGCTCTGGTTTAAATGATATTTTCTGTTTTTCTCCAGGAGAATCTTCTGAAAAACCCTAGCAGTGGGAAATGTTTACAGCTCAAAGGGAGTGTGATTCAGATGGACCACTGTAATGCTGCAGATCTCTACCAGCACTGGACCTTCAGCTGACCTTCTGGACTTCCCATCAGGTGACCCGTCGGTCACCTTGTGTCCATCGTTCTCTAAATCTGCACCTTGAGGCCAAATCTACTCTGATCCAGTGGGGCCTGCTGCACAACACTGGGTGTCTGGCCAAACGGATAACCACTGAAAGATGGAGGACAACGTAAAGACAATCGGATTTGTGGAAAACTTTCGGGGTTGGGTTGGTCTTAACTGTTTTTAGATTTAATTTATTATGACATCTCAGGAAAGACATTTGTTAGTGGTTGTGGATATGAAATGTATGACTCTGTAATTGTGAACTGGCAGTGAGCACTTGTTTTAGACTCGAACTGGAATGATTGCTATGATGGGCTATTTTTATTTGTCTGATTGGATGTTCAAATTTTAAGTCTGAGTCAAAAGTAAAAAGAGGTCTGTTTTTTTAAATAAAAATGTTTGTTTTTTTACTGAAAATTGGAATGGAAATATTTATTTGATGTCCTCTTAATACATTCATACAAAACTAAAACATTCATTCTGTGTCATGGCTAGATAATGGTTACAGATCTAATCAATTATTTGACTTTGGCTATTTATAGTTCAGGTATTCATTTGTAGCAGTATAACACAGCTATGTTTTGTTGCCAGTCTGAAAATGCTACATAATGCCCTTTATTCCGCATTTTAAAATCTGTTTAACTGCCCAGCCGGAGGTTATATACTGATAACAAGTCTTCCTGCAACAAAGTGTAGAGAGTTTCTTTGTCAAAGGCCCCACTGTGTTTGCACAACATTTATCCAAGGAGTGGTTTAGAACACGGCACATTCCTGACAACTGTTTCAAGCCTTGTCCGAGCAGACCTGAAATGTAAGTTATGGGGAATGTACTGGACTACAAAACCTTCCCGGACGAGCTGAGCTGATTTGATCACTATGCACACCACGTCAGAGTCAAAGGGTGCGGAGAGTTTAGGTCGCCCAGCCTCATCAGTATGTGTTAAAGGTTGCTTGAAGCATGGTTTTTCCTTGCAGCAATAGGTGGCAGCACAGAGTCACAGATTTTTCTGCAAAGCAACTATGACAAATGAAATTTCCATGCAAAGTGTTCTGTGCTAGCACAGATATATCGAAGGTCAGTGCAGGGGCAGGCTGAGAGCAAGCCGGACAGACAATGAACTCTGAAGCTCTGGCTCGTTCTGATGTATTCGGACAGCTCAGGAAAGAACTTTATGGAGATGAGCCGTCCAGTAATTCTAACACACACATATTCATCATCCTGGGAGCGTCTGTGAGTACAACTTTAAAACTTCCTGCAACATGACAACATTACCTCCTCCATTTTTAAGTCAGTGATTACTGTAATCAGTTATTTTAAGTCCATCTCTTTATACTAAATAGTTTTTCCAGATAGTTTTAGTTGTATCCTAAACAAAAAAGCCTCAGTGATGAGGAGTGTGATAATCAGAGTGATAGGTCATGGAATGATGGCAAGTTCAAAGCAAAGAAATGTGCAATATCTACTTTTTCCCATGTCAAAGTTCAATGATAAGTGATAGTTCTGGAGTCTACAACCAAATGAAACGACTAAATGGTTTAAAATAACAGTTTTATTTTAATGTTATTTGTGCAAAGGCAGTGTGTTCACAGAGGCTTTTTACATATTGCTCAACAGATGTGCTCACTCCCCGTTACTGTGGTTGCTTATTTAGAGTTCACCTTTGGACATGTGATTCTGTACAGTCAGACTATCAGCAGCACAGGATCTTGATTAGTTCTGATTTTGTCATACTATGGTCACAGGGGGACCTTGCTAAAAAGAAGATCTATCCAACTTTATGGTGAGTGACAAATTGACCAAACACACCAACAGAGCTTCAAAGTGTTTTGAATTTTGACCTTTGGCCGGTAGATCTACTTTTCTGCTTTTATTCTGCTCTTTGTTTAGGTGGTTGTTCAGAGATGGCTTGCTCCCCAATGATACACACATTGTGGGCTTTGCCCGGTCTAGTCTGACTGTGGAGGACATTAAGGCTGCATGTCTGCCTCATATGAAGGTAGCACATTTAGGGAAGCTTGTTGGCTTTCTAGTTCAGAGCTTTCTCACAAACAACTGTGACACTTTTCCTGAAGGTGACTGATGCGGACAGAGAGGGTCTATCAGCGTTCTTCAGTAAGAACTCTTACGTTAGTGGCCGATATGACGACGTCAGCTCCTTTGACCAACTCAACAGCTTTCTGTCATCTCTGCCTGGGGGAGGGAACACCAACCGACTGTTCTACCTGGCCCTGCCACCCACAGTTTACCAGCATGTCAGCGCAAACATCAGGAACCACTGCATGAGTAGCAAGTTAGAATCGATCGAGTCCTGAAAAATGATGGAGCGCTTTCGGTTTGACGGCATTGTAATCAGGTTTGTGTGCTGCAGAGGCTGGAACAGAGTCATTTTCGAGAAACCGTTTGGCCGTGATCTCCAGAGCTCATGGGAGCTGTCAGCCCACCTGTCTTCACTTTTCAAAGAAGACCAAATATATCGCATTGACCACTACCTGGGGAAGGAAATGGTCCAAAACCTCATGGTGTTAAGGTAACTGTCTGCCTCACAGGTATAAGCTTAAAGGTTTGTTTTAACTGCTTGATGTCAGGAGAGTTTGTTACCCTTGAGATATGCTTTTCTCTGTTAAAGAAATAATTTGCTCACTCACTTCCAGGTTTGGTAATCGCATTTTTGGACCTACGTGGAACAGGACCAGCGTAGCCTGCGTGACCCTCACCTTCAAAGAGCCGTTTGGCACTGAGGGCCGAGGAGGATACTTTGATGACTTTGGAATCATTAGGTGAGGACTGTACTGTGCACTCATTGTGTCACAGTTAAAGACACTTGTCTTTATTCCATTCCTTTCCCCAAAATGTAGAGATGTCATGCAGAACCATCTGCTGCAGATGCTCTGTTTGGTTGCAATGGAGAAACCTGCTTCAACCAGTCCAGACGACGTGAGGGATGAGAAGGTAACATCAATAATTTGATTTTTTATGCCATCTTTAGTTCATTGTGTCACAGAAATGCATTCTTCCTGTTTTTCTTGTTTTGGTGAACCACAGGTGAAGGTGTTAAAGTGCATAGCTCCTGCTGTCATGTCGGATATGGTGCTTGGGCAGTATGTTGGTGATCCTGAAGGGGAGGGCCAATCAAAGCTGGGTTACCTTGATGATCCCACCGTACCAAAAGGCTCTTGCACTCCAACTTTTGCCACGACAGTGCTTTATGTCCAAAATGAAAGATGGGATGGTGAGGCTGAGCTCCAGCTTTCTTTTTCGGTTTAAATCTCATGAGAAGTCCCTGTTCTAACCACCGATCCAGTTTTGAACTGCCACTGCACTATTCTACAGGCGTCCCTTTCATTCTCCGTTGTGGCAAAGCCCTAAATGAGCGGAAAGCAGAAGTCCGTCTGCAGTTCACAGACGTGCCAGGAGACATCTTTGGCGCACGCTGTCAGAGGAATGAGCTAGTTGTGCGTGTGCAGCCAGATGAAGCCATTTATCTGAAGATGATGACCAAGAGGCCTGGGGTTTACTTCAGCCCTGAGGAGACTGAGCTGGACCTCACTTACAAGAGCAGATACAAGGTGCTTAAACAATTCAAATGGATCATCATGATTTAACCATCAGTCTTAAGATGCAAACTACGGCGAAACCAAACATACTTTTTTTCCTTTCATTTTAACATTTCAATTGTTTTTGTAGAACCTGAAGCTCCCAGATGCATATGAGAGGCTGTTATTAGACGTCTTCTGTGGAAATCAGATGCACTTTGTCCGCAGGTTGGTAAAAGGATTTACAGAAAGAAAAAGCACAAAACTTTTTAAATGATTATTTAAGAAAGACTAGAATGTGAAGTACATTCACAGGGATTTTTTTAAATGAATGATCGTTTTCACAAAGATCATAAATGGTTTGCTTTTGAGCCATATATTCACCAAGGCTCCTCACATTTCCCTCCCAGTGATGAATTGCGGGAAGCCTGGAGGATCTTCACTCCTGTCCTCCACCAAATAGAATCAGAGAAGAAACGTCCAATTCCTTACAAATATGGAAGGTAAAATATGTCTTATGTGGCCAAAAGTTAGCAGAGCATGCGTAATACACCTTATGTTGATCACTAAGCCTCTTTGTCTTGCCTTTGTTGTTTATCTAGTCGTGGCCCAAATGAAGCAGATGAGCTCGTGAAGAGGGTGGGATTCCGCTATAAGGGCACATACAAGTGGGTGCAGCCCCACACTAACTGATGCTTCATGCCACATGATCACATACTCTCAGGAAAATTACTGTATGAAAGTTTACAAAAAATAAAAGTTTACTTTGGTGACTGTTGTACCTGTTGATCATGTCTGCATGTACAAAAGAAGGGACTGATGGTTCCACCTGATCATAACAAAATTAACTAAGAAAAAAAAAGTAACCCAATCTGAGATTTCTTCACGAATCACCATTCAATCTCCACTCTAATATAACATCAATAAAATGGGTGTGAACAATTTGGAACTGCAACAATGGTTAATGGATGTAGGGATATGAATACGAGATTTTTTATTTAGGGTCACGTGAAAGGAATAAAAGCTTGTTCTCTGCTGTCAGCAGACCCATGTTTTCAGTTACCACACCACTTTAGGAATGCAAAACATGATTCACATAAAGCCAGGCCAACCCCTACATATACCAGGAGGACTTGTTGGACTGGTTTGCAAGAGAGGTGCCTCCTCCAATAACAATCAGAAAGGTGAGCCATTATAAAGTCCTGCTCCAGGTGAGGACAACTTCCAGGTTTGGAATTTAAGCTCAATCAAAACTACAAATAACTGTTAACAGCATGTTAAACCCTATCAGTGCACAGGGAAATTTAAATGTGACATGTTTGTTACCTGTTTGGGTATGTCTATCAGCTGCTTGTCATAGATTAATATTGTATCTTTTTTTGTCTGTTGCAGGGGCATTTCCTATCTGGAATCACACCCACACAATTTTGCACACAGTGACCAATAACAGCATTGAACAGCTGTGTCCTATCTCAGAGAGCTGTGAGAGAAAAAGCAAGGAGGAACATCTGTTCAAACATCTTGTGGGACGCTTATACATATATTTGTGCAATATGTCAGGAAATACATCATAAATCATATGCATGAGGAACTGAAAAGACACTAAAAAAAGCTGAAGATGAGCTATTTAAATTCTACCAATTAATAATCAAGTAAAAAAAGAACGTTGATGTTATGGTTGATTTTAAGAAGTAAAAGAAGGAAGCAGCTGCCTTTTTTGCCTTTGTTTTAAAGATGCAACAGAGTATTAGGTACTCTGCAAAAAAAATAAAATAATAAAGGCTTTTAAAATTTAAAAGTCACAAGTCTTTTAAATATATATAATTTGCTAGTTGATCTTCTGTAATACTTTTTTATAACTTTATTCTCTTGAGTCTCAGGTTGGAGGGCGGAAAACACTACAGGCAAAAAATCACAACACACATACAAGCATACAGTAACAGGTCACATAAGATTTGTGCAGAAAAACCTGCTTTATAAAGTGTAGAATTAAGATTTATCAAACAAACACAAATAAACACCAATAAGAATAAATACTTTTTTCCCTTGATTACATTGAGAAAGCATTAAAGTAACTGAAATACCTGAACCGTTTGGCATCGACAGTCTGCAAAAATGTCAGTTACTTTATTATTTTCTTGTTTTTCCACCATTCAAAAGATCAAACTATCTCTCTAGTGTGCATGTCCTTTTACAATCCTTCCCCTGCTGGATGCAGTTGTGTATCACAGCTCCATCCTCAATCCCCCTGGCATACAGTCGTACCAATTGACCATGAATCCTGGGGAAAGGTGAGCACAGTTAAAAAAATTTAAAAAACACTGGTGACAAATACAAATTACATGAGTAGTCATGAGTGTTTAACTTGACCTCATGAGAGACCGAGGCTATGGGGTGTGTGCTCTCTTACTTGCAGAGGATATCGGTGACAGACAGAATTTCTCCATCACAGTTCCACACTGACACATCGGGAGCTTTTTTGCAGCACAGACCACATATTAGGGGGGTTGTTGTTTTCTCCTCCTTTGTTATCACTTGTCCCGTAGATCTCTGTGCTAAGTGTTGCTGGGATCCATTTCTGCCTCCACTCTCCGCATATCCTCTCTCTTCTTCATATGCAGACTCCTCATGTACTTGTTCCTCTCCGTCCTCTACCAGAGAGAAACGGACTGCCTTCACACGGTGGACCTGCACAAACGGCAGGTCAAACTGGGAAAAGAAGAGACCCTGAAGATCAGACACATTCCTTCAAGAAAAAACATTTTAATTAACTTCATGTGAACAAAAAATGTTTGATTTTAAATCCCATACCTGGTCCTGTGCACTGGTGTGCCTGTGGAGAAACTTTAGGAAACCCAAAGGGTTGGTGTCCCATACAAGGATGAGGTCCCCTGTTCCATCAGCCAGGTGGGCAGAGGGAGAGAGGCCTAGAGGACTTCTGGTGCACGAGCTGGACATACAAGTGAGAGACACACACTTGAATCTGCCTTCAACACTCACCCACTCACCTGAAAAGACAAAGATAGAGTGAGAGGACAGCAAAAGTTTTAAAAACAAAAACCTGCAGACCATAATTCTCAAATCAATTATTAAAAGTCCTACATTGCTCTTTGATGCGCAGTCATTTTTCTATTAATATGAGAGAGCAATAATACAAATTTAATAATCTATGTAAAGGATTAGCTCATAGTTATTGCAACCACCCATTTTTGCATTCTGCCTTCTCAGAGTTCATCTTTTTCTTCGTATCAACATACAGAAATCAGAATGAGAGTGCAACAATTTGAGTTGTCATAACCCCAAAAGCTGCTTTAAAGTATTCATTATTTCGGTTTAAAGGTAACAAACAGTTTTACCGTCTGAGTCGGTACTGATCTGGCCGGAGTACGAGCTGTAGAGGGAGCCCGAATCCGAAGAATTGGGGAAAAGTCTTTCTGTGCTTCTGGAACACACACCACATCTAAACACAGAAAAAAAGAACCCATGTTCATTACTTGAAGTCTGTGAAATGAAAAGGCCCTCCCCTTTGTCACTCATTCATAAGAGCATTGTAAACTATATGCCAACAGCCAGAAACAGACGCCTCAGACAAAGAATGCGGCAGACACTTAAACAGCAGGCTGAAGCTCAACTTTCATCTGATCAAGTTCCTTGTGTCAGGCTTCCTAGCCTACATAAGATAAACCCAACACCCGAGCCCCTCTGCAGGTGGTAGCAGTTACACCGTCTCTAACTGTCGATTGGAACCATTTCCCTGATTCCTGTATAATAATGACAGAACCCACATCAATACTATCCCTCCATCTAATGAAAGGGGTTTAAGCTTACACAAAAATAATCATCCGCTTTCTCAGATAACTTAGATTAGGATACACAACGGCTGAGAGTGACATGGTTATGAAAAATACAAAAGCCTTTTGTTGGCAACGACCTTGTTTGATTCTTCCCTTTTTTACTATTCATGTGGTATTAGTTGTATGGGAAATCAATTTCACATCCAAGTGAAAGCAAATAGAGAAAACATAGAGAAGAAATGTTATTCACATGAAAATAGTGGGTGCTTGGGAAGTGGCCATGTGAAAATAGAGAAGTTGTCAACTCAACAGAGAACACTCCCACACCATTTGAGAGTTTTATGGTGTTAAAACATTATCAGGCATGCATGCTCAGTCTACTCCTCTCTGTATTTCTTATCTACTCTCATTCTTTTGCGCTCATTATTAGCTGGGCCTCTCATTTGGATTGATTGCATGTAAATACTGATGTCATTATTTGTCAGAAGTAGCAGTTTTACCCCGAGAGGCAGCGCGTTTTATCTCTGGGGCTGGAAAACAGAGGGTCTGCCGGCAGATACTGAACTCTGCCCGTGTAGCTTCTGTTGCTGAGGAACACCATTGTGCCTGAACAAAGGACAGAATTTACGTTAGCTGCTTTCACAGTTTAAAAAAGAAAACAGCATGTATTCATTCCTGTTCTGAATATCAATCATGAATCTAGACCTGAATAGTCATATCTAAGTGGTCCCATCCAGCGGTGTTTTTCACTCTCGGCCAGTACATCTCCGTAGAAGCCATAGCCCACCAGAGAGACCGAGTAGCGCAGCAGAGCAGAGGCATGGTGGACAGAACACACATCCAGAGGCTGAGAGTCTCCTGCAAGGTGTTTTGGCAAATCAGAGGGGTTTATATATGCAAAGCCAAAAGTCAATAAAATAGCGATTACACAGAGGAAAAATCCCATCTCACCGATAATAATGTGCAAAGCTGAAGTTACGGGGTCAATCACTCCCACTGTGGCGTGGCACACGCAGTCGGTAGAACCTACAAAGAATTCATGACATCAAAACTAAGCGTCCCGGCTTGAAACTGAATGACAGGAGTAAATGAAGAGCCGACCGCAGTAACCTGCAGGGATGATGCCAATGTGGAGAGGACACGGCTGCAAGGTGACATCGGGATCGTGCTCACAAAGGCCTGCCTCTTGCTGCGTCCGCCCAATAACACCATGGAGTATTTCACTGAACATGCCGTCCCCACCCACACAGACCACACTGTTAAAACAAACAGAAGGGTCTCTGTTATGCAAAAAAAAATCACCTCCCGGAAGGCGTTGCTGTGGCAAGGCTCTCTTACCACAGTTTTTACCAGACAGTGGAGCCAGGGCTTACCCATCAAAGCCTGTCAGGTCTTTCTTCAGGATGTGGTCTCTGGCCTGATTCGCCCTCTCAGTCACTAAAGGACAGTTTTTATTATTAGTTCCATGCTGAAAACTGGTTTAAGAGTCAAGCAGGTCAGTCTAAAAATGATTTGCATTTTTTTAGCATTAGTCATTTCATCAATAACAAATTAGCCTTTTCACAAAATAGGATTATGACACACTGCTAAGTGGGAGTGTACCTATCACATGTGAGCTGATATCAGCCAGCTCAAAGAGAGGAGCAGCCAGAGAATGGTAGATCTGTCTTCCATTCTTCTTTCCCCCAAATGGGTTGATGAACACCAGCAGTTTATGAGGCCGCAAAGGACCTGAAAGGCAAATTTTGAATACAACTGGATAAGTGGGAACTCTCATAAGCAGCTGACCTTATTTTCTAAAGTTGTCCTGGAAGAACTGTAAAATAGCTCAGTCCATTCCAAATATTTGTGCCTACTGTGAGTTTTGACAGCTGTCCTGAGATGTGCAATCCACTGGTCTCTGAGCACCCGACTGGGGCAGCTGAACTGGGTCCGGCCCAGTCTCCATAGCAACCCGTAGGAGCCCCCGCTACTGCTACGCTTCACATAGAAAACTGTAAATATGTTTAGAAATTGTTATTTTTTTAAACCTCTCATAAACCCACATTGTGAAAAAAAACAGAAAGAACTAATTTGGTAAAATAAGACATGACATAATTCTGGTCAAATATTTTTGACCTATTTTCCCTGAGAGTGGTGGCAGCTCAGCCTCACTCGTAAACACACCTGTGAAATCCTTATCCGTGTCCTCCACAGACTTCTGGGGTAGGATCTCCACCCGACCCTCCTCCACTCCAATCACTTCAGCCACAGGCACTGAAACTTCCATATGCACAGAGTGAAAATCTCAGCAGACTAATTCAGTATTTTTCCAACCATGGACCAATTGGAAACTTTACATGCAAAGGAACACTTTCTATTTAAGCATATATTAACAAATGAGTTTCATGAAGTGCATCAAAAGCAGATCCACTGCATATAGAGCATGTTACATGGTTTTTCGTTCA
The DNA here is from genome assembly GCA_907169785.1 of Menidia menidia. Classification (NCBI taxonomy): domain Eukaryota; kingdom Metazoa; phylum Chordata; class Actinopteri; order Atheriniformes; family Atherinopsidae; genus Menidia; species Menidia menidia. The sequence goes on from CAJRST010041110.1 coordinate 8,176,256, forward strand.
GCAGAGATGCCCAATAATTACATTCAGCGGTGATATTCAGCCCATTTGCGTCATAACCTAACCTCTGTGAGTACTTTGGATTACTAACTCTAACCAGGTGATGTTTTCTCCTAAAAGCAGCCAATAAGTTTGTTGTAAAATCTGCTCCATTCTTTTGAGGAAGACATTTTGTCTTCATGCATTTTTTTTAAATAACAACTGAGAGATGAACATTCTCTTAGATATTAACCAGACACTCAGCACCATTTGTAAAGAGGTCTACAACATTCAGCTTTACTATAGTTTGATAAAAACACTACACAGCCTCTTTTCTTTCTTACAAAGTAAAGACTCAAAGATAAAATGTCACCTGTTGGGCTTGAAACCTCTGAATGAAAGACATTTCTCATAAATGTGTGCAGCAGAGCCTTTTGGTGCTTATAAAAACTCATCTTCTTTTTCTGAATAATTGATGGTGCAGGAAATTTAAGTCAATTTATTGTCAATGTAAAACTAAAATGTCTTGCCTATGACAACCTATGACATACATAGTGATCAGTCAGAGGTGAGCATAGAAAACCAATAGCTGCATGACAAATAACCGTTCTGGTTCATTGGCTAACAAAAATTAAATAAACAAATGCAATAAAAAGATTGATGAATAAATGCTGCTGCAGTGCCCTTCTGACCTGAAGGGACAGATGCAGTCAGGTCAGAAAAGGCCCTCTGTGGCAGACGTTGAAAGAAAGGGTTTCAATCTTTACCATAGGAATCAGAATTTTTAACTGGATTTTGAGCCATTCGTTTTGAACACTCACGACTCTTGTTGTACAGAATCTTTAAAGTATGGCTTTTCTCTTGTAAGCTGAAAGTAAAGTGATCTGGGACGTTTGGTGAAAAGGATAATCCCAGTGTGTGTCTTCCAGCTGGTGTTTTGAGTAAACTCTCTCCTATGTGTCCTGTTGGTGCTGTTCAACTCGTTCTTCACGTTCCCTGCATGCAGCTGCTTTAAATGAGGTGTCCCCTCCCGGTAATAATTCCATCTATATGTAAGAATTGTTGTTCGTCTACTGGTATGAAGTGTTGTGTTACACATAAAGACTAAACACAGTGGAGAAAGACGCTTGTCATCATGTAAAGTGCAGATGGAAAAAACAGAGGATATAAAGCAAGTGAACGCAAAAATAATTTCCTTTTGAGTATTAAAAAAATATATCAATAGCTTATAGGCTTTATGGCGCTGTTGGATCACATGATGTTGACATAGTGTAGAAGTATGCTTACCTGTTTTCTTATCACGATTCTTCTTATCTACCTCTGTCCACTTAAAATGCCAGCCTGTAAGAACTGCAAGGTATCTCTTGTTACCGACCCACAAACTTGACTCCAGCTTCAGATCAGTCTCCATCTAAACGCTGTCATTCACGTTGGTCCTCCCGTGTCCCGAAAAACTCTCCACATCACATTTTAAAGACTACAACTTTGGCATCTCTGAAAAGTTACAGCGGAACGCCAATCGGGTATCTTCATCAGTCAACAACCCTTCAGAAGCCCTTTGCTTCCTGACAACAGAGAGTTTTTACCCCTTATCTGCGTCTGAATGGCGTTGGGTGTTTTCTTTTTTTTCTTTCGTTTGGTTCCTCTCAACACGCTCAGGTGTTTTCGACGCCGCCCGGTGCTCAGGGTGTTGAACTAAAAATATCCGTATCTTCTCCCTCCCAGTAGGACACCTGTTATTCGTTTTGCATGCCACACTGCTGATTGGACAGATATTTACCTAAAGGACTGGGGCCAATTACGCTGAATATTCCTGGAGCTTGGCAAATGTTGCTTGCCGTAAAAACATATTTGATAAAGTTGAAAAGATTAAAAATGATTAAGTTAAACATCCATTTTGAACTCATTTCTATCATGTTTTCCCATCTATCACGCTCAGCTTATTTTAGTCTTTGAATTGTTCACTTCTAAGTTCAAAGGGATATTTAGTTTTTCTTTATGATATGATGATGATAGCGTGTGTTTTTAAAATATGGATCTGAAACTAGAAAAGAAGAACTAAGAGAAAAGAACTATAGAGAAATTACGTGTGTTTAAAAGAGAGAACAAAATAACGAATATATAAATACTCAGAAACTATGTCCATGCTCCTTAACAAGAGTTACTGAACCGAAACCTCCCACCACTTTAACCATGCACAAAAAAGTCCCCAAAATAAAATCGATTAATGCAAACGTAACTTTTATTCTGAAGCGTCCGGATATTCTTGCCGGAAATGCATTTGTGTCATGCGCATTGGCTTCTCTTCCCCGTGCTAGCAGAACGGCTGGGCTAGCTAGCGAAATTAAACATTTAAATCTTGTTGTGCACTTATTATGGTTAGTTTATTGAGAGCATATTGATTAATTTTCGTTTCCTAGATTTAATAAAAAGCCAACCAACAAAATGAATATACGAAACGCGCGGGTAAGTTGGCTGAATTCCTCTTGTCAACCACGCTGTTTTAGCTGTGCTGTTAAGCTAACACATTTTCACTGACCAAATAACACTTGGTTAAGCATTGTTCCATGCATCTTCATGACATATTTTTTCACCCTTGTTTTTTTCAGCCGGAAGACCTCATGAACATGCAACATTGTAACCTGCTATGTCTTCCAGAAAACTACCAAATGAAATACTACTTCTACCACGGGTTGTCCTGGCCTCAGGTGATAAACAGTGTTTCCGTTTGTACAGATTTAGCTGATTCCGCTGATCCTGTGTCATGAAGGCTTACACTGTCTGTGTCTGTTATTTTAGCTCTCATATATTGCCGAGGATGAAAATGGGAAAATTGTGGGTTATGTGCTGGCAAAGATGTGAGTAGATACATTAAACTTCCTGTGAACTGGTCTGAATGAAGTTGTTACATTTATCAAGCAACCACTCCCTGTTCTTTTTAGGGAGGAGGACCCAGATGATGTCCCTCATGGACATATCACATCCTTGGCAAGTTGAAACAGTGCACAGTATTTTACATCTGTACATCTCGAAGAAACCTGCTGCTAATGGTGTGTGTGGATTGCAGGCGGTGAAGCGATCCCACAGACGTCTTGGTCTGGCTCAGAAACTGATGGACCAGGCCAGCCGTGCCATGATAGAAAATTTCAATGCTAAATATGTCTCACTTCATGTTCGTAAAAGGTAATTGCTGTGTCATTTGTCTGCTCTGATGTTGGTTTTTGGCTTTGATTCATGTGGATGAAATGTTGTGTGGTCCCCTAGATATAATATGAATATACGCTCTTCCTTTGCTTGCGATTGTGTTGTCACTCCCATTTTTAAGACTCATGCTTGTTTCTTCTCAACATTGCAGCAACCGGGCAGCTTTGCACCTGTACTCCAACACACTGAAGTTCCAGTAAGTCTTCTGTCTGACTTGGATAATAACATATTTTTATGTGTAATTATATCTTTGGATCGGCACTGATCGTGAATTTTCAGAATTACATTTAGGTTTTTGTCTGTCTTTGGTACATGTTGGCTGATAAGATGTGAATTAGTGTGTCACACTTGTGCCAAAGGAGCGTTCCATTCAACTCGGCACATAAAAAAACTAAGAGGAAACTGTTCTGTTCTTAAACGATGAAAGCGTATCAGCCAACTGACAATTGTTTCAGTTGAAATAAACACGAAAAGCTATGTGCCGGGACAAAAAAAGCATTTTTTAATTAATTATTTAATTATGCAACTCTATATTGCACACTTAAAAAAAAAAAAATGAAATGAAAACGGCAGCTGTGACAAAACTGTTGTGGCGGCTCCACATCACGGAGTACTACCCCCGGACAGCACATGATGGGGTGTAGAGTTGTTGAACGCTGAGGCCTCTAACTTCCCTGAGTCATCTATTAGATCCTTAAGATTCAGCTGACGGAGCAGTCACTTTTTTTTTTTTTTTTTTTTCCAGTTCCTCTAAAACACCCACCCACTTTCTGTTGCGCTGTCTGCTGTGGGGGTGTCAGTTGGGTATATATCTTTTGATTAATGCTGTTATCCGTTGCATACCCTGGCTGCATGCTGGCATAACTTTGCAATTAGACAGATATCATGTAGTGCGTGACCTGGTCATTCCTGCTTAAAGGAACATCTGAACTTCACATTAGGTACATTATTAAAACACTAAATGTATATTTAAGATTAATGTATTGAAGTTTTATGTTATTTCTTCTCAGGATTAGCGAAGTAGAGCCAAAATATTACGCAGATGGGGAGGACGCCTACGCAATGAAGAGAGATCTGGCCCACATGGCTGATGAGGTGGTTTTATTTCCTACTTTGATGGTTCTCTTTTTGAGCAGGTCCTTATTCTCATTTTCCTTTGCTTTTTCTCCTACAGCTGAGGAAGCCAGGTGTGCGAGCATTAGGTCAAGAGGCACCATCAGGTTCTGGCGACCATGAGAGGGAAAGCGAGAGGGATAGCGGAGGAGAGAGCAAAGAGCTGAGCGAAGTCAGCGAGGCAACAGAAAGCACAGACGTTAAAGATTCTTCTTCAGATTCACAATGACGCTTTAGTTCCAGACACTTTTAAAACAGCCTTTCCTTCTATTTTTAAACTCTGCTCTGTTTTTGACTGGCTATCTGTGCATCAAGGCGCGGCAACATTTTCAACTACATATTTTCTAAAAGCCTTTTTTTCTGCTGTGATGAACATAGAGACTTGGATGTGACTCTGATGTACAATCTAAATTAAACAAATTACTGGTCTAAATGTTTTTGTCCATGAACAGTTAACTGAGTCTCTGTCACCTAGTTTTTACACGTCTCTCAAATAATCCATTTATTAAATCTTTGGTCAGTGTACTGAATGTGGCTTACATAAAGTGAAGTACAAAATCAACATTGTGTTCAATGAGAAATTAAGCTGACGCAAATCTTTTTGCGACTCATCAAATTAGAACTTCCAAGATTGGATTTCCTCCCCAAAGTCCCCCTAAATTCGTTTTAATTAGAGGCTGCTGTGTCTCAATGTCATAAACAAATTTCCCATGTTTAGACTTTAGAGAGATGATCTTTGTAGAAAAAAAAAAAGAAATCCCATACAAGGTATGTAAACATTCAGACTGACCAAGACCTATTTGAAATGATGATTTCAGTATTGCACATAGAACCATGTGAAGGGAGTGAAATATATGATAAACTAAAGATTCAGAGAGACTGAAACCAACTGAGAGTCAGTGCAGAGTGGCCCATCTAATGTACTAAACTGACTCATTCTTTATGTCTTCATGTTGATATACTCTGACTAATGTGACTTAAATTCAGCACGGCATGAGCCACTCAAACCTCCCCTTGGGAGTAAAAGTGTCATTACCACGAATGCAGATTAGACAATTGCATACAGAGCTAATTCAGCTAACTGGGCCATTTTCTGTGTTCCCTGCTGCGCTTAAAGGTACAGATAAGATGATTTAAAAAAAACAAATGATCAAATGAGCAGTACAGCCAAATTAAGCCTTTATGAAAATGACCAAAATATGTTAGTTTAGAGGAATTTAAGTGTGCTTGCAACATCATCCAGCTGTGAGTTTGAGGAAGGAAGCAGCAGTGCGAGAGAGCTGCATGGAAGATAACAGCACAACTGACCACAAATTTTCTAAGCAGCTTTAACACATTCAACCCCCACACCACCCTTTTATCTCAGTATTGGGACAAAGCTGCATCGAGTGATTAAACAATTTCCAGAAGCCTTTTCACTGTCATATGGACTTTTAGATTGAATTTTTTTACCACGAGGGATCTGTTAAAATCAAACATCTTGTTATCTTTGTGCACAGGAAGGCACTCTCAACCTTTCAGTCAAGAACCCATAAAACCTGTTGGTTTGTTCTTCAAACCTCAACTCTGAAGCAGCTGATTTCACTTTATTACTGCCAAATAACCACAGAGGAGGCACTAATCAGTGAAAACAGCTGGCGTATGATTGGACTGAAAACCTGCTGCAGAGTTCAAGAGGCCGCATGAAACGGAAAGGGAGGAAAGACTTGACTCAAAAAGGTTTTTGCCTGTCACACTTGCACAATCACCCACTAAATACTCAAACTACTTGGGTGAGATGAGGGGTGAAAAAGGGAGATAGACTGAACAGTGAGTGTGTATGTGAGAGAGAAAGAGTCAGAGAGATGAGTTCCACTCCACCCACATCCATCCAAGTTCAATGTGAGGGGGAGGTGAAACACTTTAGAGCTTACTGTTCTAGTAACCGGCGTTGTTTAGTTGCTTTGATTTGGTGAAGAGGCTAGTCCACTCAGCTCCTCATAAGGTAATCTTTTCCTTCCTCTGGATGTATAAAACCTTTATCTGCTTGACTGGGTAAAGAGGGAAAAGCCTCGAGTATCTATTACAGTTTTTGTTTTGTTTTTTTATCTTATGAATTGCATGCTGCTTAGAACTGGCTTGGTTATTTAACTTGCGTTTTTACTGCCTGTTCCTCAACACTTCAAAGCTCTGGCTGCTTTTCTATGACGGCTCACGTAAAAGGAGCAGAAAAACAAGCATACATAAGATTTTCAATTGGGTTAAATCTAGCTTGAATGGAACAATACTGCTTTTTGTAAAGATATGAGGTGGCGATTCACTGCTGATCCCATAGAGGAAAAAATGAGGGGTGAAATATGCTGGTACATAGTAAAACAGATTTTCTCCTCTGAAATGTGCCAGTCACTGTAGCAGGTCAGTTGGTCAGTGTCTCAACGGAAGGAGCAAAGAGTGCACATTTCAAGTGACAAGAATGCTGATGACTGATGTTTGTGTGGGAAAGGGGAAAAAAAAGGGAAGTTGGGGGGTGTAAAGAAAAAATGTTGTGACCATTGTGTACAAAGAGTTATAGTTCAGCACCCTTTTCTTCCCCTTTCTGCTGCTCATTAAAGACTCGTTTGACACAAAATATCTTTCGGATCTCGATGTCTGTTTATACAACAGTGTTTCCAATGGAGTACAATTTGCTTGTGCGTGTTCAGTTATTCATTTTAGCAGCATCCCCTGCTCTCAGAAGTCAAAAGCTTTTGGTGTTGTCGGAAATGCAGAACGTACTTTGACTGCATCAGTAAACTTGATCTTTGTGGGCAAAAGCACCTGTTGTCTTCAGAGCAACCGTCCCCACAGAGTTGCCCTCTGGTTGAGGCTATTTTTAGGGTGGCTGAGATGTTGTGAGTGCTATTTTTTGCGCCCCATGCAATCCTGCAGCTTGACGGGCGCAGCAGGCGACACACGCCAACTGCTTCTCTAGTTGTGGGCTGGTTGGGACGGCAAAGCAGAAGAGTGACCAGTTTCAGGAGATGTGTTACAGTAAGATGAGCATGCCCTCTTTCAGCGCTTTCTGCGGCAGGGGGAAGTTGGTGTGGTTGATGGAGGTTGTGGTACGAAAAAGTGTGTGAAGAGGAGCGAAAGATGTTGCAACAGGGCATAGTCCCCTCGCATTGTGCGTTGGCAGACTTTGTCCAGCAAGTAGAGCGCAGCCGTTTGCATGCGCGTGCATCTTCTTTAGGATAGGCGGTTGATGTTTTCTGTTTCTTTTTTTTTTTTTTTTTTCTGTGGTGATGCAGAAGTATTCATTTACTTCGCACAGAATTCCACCCTGTTGGAGCAACAATGACTTCTCATGTGAAACTCAGGAAGGAGAGAGTGGGTTTGGTGGACTATGACACACAGATAAAAGGTAAAGTAGATCGTTTGCACCAGTCTAACCACTTATGACACCAGCCAGACTTGTCAACAACATATGCTCTTATTTCAGAAAAAAATTCTCACCTTTGCAACATGGCTCTCAGAATGAGTCACATTTTCTTCACCCTTACCACGTATCCTCTCCCCCTCACTTGTTAACTTTTCAGAGGTACGCTGCCAGCTTGTAGACCAGCTAAAGGTGTTGGACTTGCAGCTCGAGCATAAGACCCAACAATTGCAAGATCTGACGGATTACCTGCGTCGACGGGGTGAGATTGAAAGCGAGTATGCCCGGTCCATGGAAAAACTTGCTGAGAGGTTTACTTCGAGGATTAAGAGGTAACGGCGGTCTTGCATACTATGCATACTATGCATCAAATGGCTTAAGTAATATGAAGTCACAACTTATTATTCCCAAACCAATTTATTTTTGTCTTCCTGCTTTCAGGAAGGAGCCCAGCACTCACTCAGTGTCCCAGGTCTGGGTAGCTCTGCTGTCCCAGACCCGTCAGGAAAGTAGGGACCACAATGGACTAAGTGAGAGTTGCAGCAACTTTCTGATCCAGCCCCTCACACACTGCCTGGAATTCACACAGCGCCTCGCTAAGAAGGTACTGTGACAGTCGTCAACCCTCCTGCAGCAAACCAAATTCCTACAGTTTGTTTCTCTTCTGTGCGAGGGGCTTGGCATTGAACAAGTTAGAGCTCACTCCGTTCCCTACCTCCTGTGGCATCTGTGATATTTAGTCTCTGTATTGTGTTTCTAGAGTAAAGACATCTGTACCCAACTACAAGACGGGCTACTCAAGGTTACCACGGAGCTCCAGACTGTAAGAATCCAGCAAACCCAAAACATCTTTCACTTTTTAAGCACATAAAGAAGAGAGTTTGTGTGTGTGTGTGCACAGGCATGGCGTACGTACTACCAGTATCACTCCGAATACGTGAGTGCGGAGGGGAAGCTGAAGGAAGCAGAAAAGCAGGAGGAAAAGCAGAAGCAGAGTGCAGCTAAGAAACTTGAGCGGTTGATAGAAAAGGTAAATTAATATGAATTGCCTTCATATCATACATATGTGAATCATAATGCTCTTTGACACACATTCTATGTTTATAGAGACAAGCCAAAGTCCAAGACATATATCTGAAGTGCAGCAAGGCCCGAAACGAATACCTCCTAAACCTGGCTGCAGCCAATACCTCTATAAATAAATACTATTTGCAGGATGTTTCTACTCTCATAGACGTGAGTGCAGATGTTCTCCTCCCTGATCTTTATCTATTCTGCTTTAAACATGACTGTTAAGTTGCTCTGATGGGTGAAATGCCCCTTCCCCTTACAGTGTGCAGATATTGGGTACCACCTCTCTTTGGGACGGGTGATGCAGGCCTACCTGTCCAGACGGTGGCAGGCCCAACAGAACCTGAACACTGGTCTGCAGCAGTTCCAGAAGGCCGTGTCGGGTCTGGATCAGAGCCAAGATAGAGACGTTCTCCTGCAGGACCACTACAACACCTTCTGCATGCCCCTTCGCTTCCCCTATCAGCCCCACGAAGGAGACCAGGTGTGTGTTTTGACTAGAGGCTGAATAGAGGGTGCTTTTTTTTCTCCTTTTTTTTTTTTTGCGGCACAACTCAATAATTTCCTAATGTCCCTGAGGTTTCTGAGATCAGTGCAGAGTGTGAGATGAGGTGCGAGCTGGAGACCCGATTCAGACAGATCCAAACACGACTGAAAGCCGTCACCCAGGAAACGGAGGAGGTAAACTGTAAAATGAACGACGTATTACAAATTATGTATGACATTGTGTATACACGTTATGGCAGAATGTTCTGCTTTTTTGTCTTTAATACCTTATTTTACGAAACAAGGCCCAGTGTATGCTTGGTGGGAGCTCATTTAAAGTCTGCGCTTCTATGGAAAAGAATACCTCGGGTTTTATATTAATTTTAGATTAAGTCCATTCGTAGACCTTTCACATAAACGACAAGCTGTAGGACACAATGTTTAGGGGGGAAAAAACCTTGAAGAATTATAATCCATCTTTGAATGACAATCTTGATCTTTGTCATATATTTAGTCAGTGTTCGTAATTATTTTCTTAGAAAAAATATATTACAAAATATATACATATATGAGTCATCAGTACTCTAGGGCCTGACATTCATTTTGTCTTTTGTCCTACAGGCTAGTAAAAACATGTCAACAGCTCAGTCTTCACTACTTGAGGGGATTGGTGAAGATGATCTGGAACTGGGCAGTGGCTGTGGTCCGTCCCAAGAGGGCAGCACGGAGAATCTGACAGTCAAGCCCAGTGTAGCTCGCCGCAGGGCTAACCTCCAAGAAATGGAAAACCTATATTTCACTGTGAGGCTTTTCTATTTTTCTTTCTTTTTTTTTTTTGACAAATTGATCTGAATAAATAACCTCCTCTGACAATTTTATGATGCATGTTATCCTTAGTCATTGGCCTAACAGCATGATGACTTTGACACACGTATTTGTTTTACAGAGGGCCAAAGAATATCTTGTTGGCAGTTCTCTGGTTTCTAAACTCCAAGCCAAACATGACCTCCTTAAAGTCGCTGTTGAAAAAGGTAAAAAAAAAAAAATTACAGCATTTTTTTCCCTGATTATTTATACATAGAGCCACTTCAACACAGTGTATCTACCATAATGTATTATTCTTGAGCTACATTACACTACCTTGTTTTGTTTTGCCACCACAAGATTTAAATGTATTTTTCGTATCTGACATCTTAGTCAAATTATGATATCTTTGTTTTTTCCAAGCTGAAGCAGAAAATGGACATCAGCGAAGGTATGACCATTATTCCAAAGCATTCTTCAAGTTTTGCTGTCATTTCACCACAACACTGCTTTATGCTATCAGAATTTACTAAAAACTTATACTAAATGCAAAATTCTGTCTCAAAAATGTGCTTCTGTTGTGGCCTATTGTGCAGACATACTGGGAAGTCTTTGCGCATCAAAAGGAATCAGTCGAATGCCAGTTTGATACACAACCACAAACTTTTCAATGGAGACATGGTGTCCTTCATACAGGTAGCGTCCATCCTGACCACACAAGTTTGATACTACAGTTTTTGACTGTTTATGCCATTTTTATCAGTAACCAACAAACAGTTTTTGTTTCTCATAGGCATCGGGACAACAAATTCCTATTGTTGTGGAAAGCTGCATTCGCTACATCAACCTCAATGGTGAATATTTCAGACTGTAATGAATTAAATCGATATATATAATTGGGTGCATAGTCCAGAAAATTTTAGAGACAAGCAGAGGACTCATATGCTGGTTTGTTGTTTGTTTGTTTGTTTTTGTACAGCTTAAGCAGAGAGTTTAAAATTGGTACAAATGTTCTCAACTGAAAGTATGGATGAATTAGGATTGAGATAAAAACTGTGTCTGTCCACCAGGTCTTCACCATGAAGGGATTTTCAGGGTGCCGGGATCTCAGATGGAGGTCAATAACCTGAGGGACGCATTTGAGCGAGGTAGACCTGCCCATCTGCTTGGATAAATTGTAGTCATAGCTCTACTCATTATGGAGCATTAATAATGTGGGGCAGTGTGCCATGGGCTTCCCCTGCAGGTGAAGACCCCCTGGCTGAAGGGATCCATGATTTGGACTCTGTGGCTGGAGTGCTGAAGCTGTACTTCAGAGGTCTGGAGAATCCACTCTTTCCCATTGACAGCACCAGTCGGCTCCTGGAGCAAGCTCGTAAGTGTGGATGTAAAGACTTGATGTTCATGCGGAGCAGCAGCTAATCGTGTTTCTTTTCTCTCTCATTTTTGTTTCTCAGAAATAAACAACGAAGCAGAGAGAGCAGCTCAGTTTAAGACGATTATCTTTTCCTACCCCGAGCCCATCATTGTTGTTATGAGATACCTCTTTGCTTTCCTTCATCAGTGAGTACAACAGCCAGTAGCAAAGCAGCCGCTCCTGCCACGGAGCACTATGCCCCACCACACCATGAGTCGCTGGCGTTTGCGCCTTTCACTTGGACGTATGGCGTGTATAGAGAACTCTGCCGTGTTTCTGCACAGAGTTGATTTATGGCCTCCTCCTTTACGTAATGTCGTTTCATATTATATTTCAGGCCACAGCTGCAAGATGCTCTTAAGAGAAAATGGTGTTCCTTTCAGTCTGTAGCCCATGTGGTCATACTGGTTCATGTTGCTTTCATTTGCCTCTAACAGTGGCTTCTTTGCTTGCCTTTTACACACGGTTCCCAGACTTCCTGCAGTCTTCCATAATTTTATGTGATGTGCCTGATGCTAAAATGGAGAGAGAACTGGAGGGTAAAATAGGAAGTCTCTAGTTATTGTTTTTAATGCATGCTTCTCTGTTCTTTTTTTCTCTTTCTCTCTTTCATTGCCCCCAATGGTCCCTGCCTCCAGTGTGTCTCAGTACAGTGACGAGAACATGATGCAGCCTTACAATCTGGCTGTGTGTTTTGGCCCCAGCCTGGTCAGAGGAGCTCAGGATGATGATGTTGTGACCCTGCAGCCTCAAATCAATGCTTTGGTTAAGAGCATCATCCTCCAGTATGAAAGTATCTTTCCCAGTCAGAATGAAGTACAAGGGCCCGTATACGAGAAGTGTATGACACTTGAACAGCATGACTGGTATGATTTCAAATGTGTATACATATAAACTTGAATAATATGTTTAAGCTCTGCAATAAATGTATGAGCATTCTGCAGTATTTTTTACGTTTTTTTTTTCATTACAGTGACCCCAATATTGAGGAAGGAGAGGTGGAAGTAGAGACCACTCATTCCAAAGATGGTACATTTGTTTACTTTATCCAACTTAAAAACCAAAGCTGATGTAATTTTTGCTGGATATAAAAAAAAGAAATTGTGCCTTGCCACAGATTTGGAAACTGGATTCTCGGCTGATAACGACCTTAGTGTAGCTACATCACATACACAGACAAAGACAGGACGTCCCCGAGCCAACAGCAGTGGCTCCATAGAGCCCAGCAGGACACCAGCTGGACCAGCAGGAGGCGGACTAACCACTGCTGGGAAGTTTTCTCTTCAGATTCCGGTTGGGCCACAGAACAAGCCGAGGAGATTTCACTCCCCGACTTTTGTGCGCAAAGAGTAAGTAACATTGTGAAATGATTTTTCTTGTACTGAGATTAACTTAGAAAATATGTTTGAAGAAATGTTTAAATGGATTATTAGCATAGTATTACAGTAATGTATGCTGTATACTGAAAGTATTCAAGCACTTTTAGGCATTAAACTCTGCTTTTGCTTTTCCTCCTTTTTTTCTCATTGAAGAATTTTGCTTTAAAATTGTCTATGAATTGATATTCATATTTTTAATGATTTAACTGCATACATAGTTGACATCCATGATTAGATATTCGTGTTATGTTGATATTTATGACATCCTTTTAGTTTTTTCCTACATTTTTTGTTTGTGTTCTCTTTTAAAGGAAGGGAGATGGAACAAAAATGATGATGGCTTTTGTTAAGTTTTATTTAATTTTTAATTAGAATAAACTTTTCAATTTGATTTGTATTTTGTCTTGGTGGTTTTGGTTCTCGAGAACATGTGAAGGAAAAAGAGATGTTGACATATTTTTTTTTTCTTTTTTTCTCTTTATACAGATTGCAGCAAAGCTCATCTGCTGAGGACATAGCTGTTAAAGTAGATAAGGTTGGTCTTGTTTACCATTTCTTTAATTAGATTTGTGTTGTTGAAGGGGTCCAATTTAACAGGTTGGTATGGAATAAAATTAGAGGATCAAATAAGATGTGTCTTGTTTGAACATTTCCACCTACTCACTATATCTCTATTAAAAGGTCCAAGTCTTTACCTTCTTTTAAAAACAACTTTTTGCTTTGCATGTTTTGGCCTTTTTTTCTTTTCTTTTTTTTTAACACCAGTCTCTTTCTCTCATCGCAACTGTATTTCTCACATTCAAGGAGGTCTGTCGCCAGATGGAGTCGGTCTTCAGAGAGCTTCTCTTGCGGCAAACACAGCAAGATCCTAACTTCACCGTCTCCGCACCTTCTGCTCAGGCTCCTCAAAAAAAGGGGAAGCGAGAAGGACGCAAGGGAAGATGAACTGGGCTTTTTAATACAGCAGAATTACTGGACTGAGATGTCTGGCTTCAGAACCAGTATAAAAAGAGATGGCGTGAGATGATACAAATGAAAATTGAGGTATTGTGTGAATGGCTCTGACAGTAGCTTTCAGCTCATCTATTTCTGGAAAACTGAAATCATTGACCCATGGATCATTTTTTTAAGGCTCCTGGGACTGGTTTTGTATTATTTGCTTGAGTAATAAAACTTGCCGTACTGATGCACTCAGCCCTGTTTTAGACAACAAATCTCTCCAATGACTGTTTACATCTTTACTGCTCAATATGGTTTTATAACATTGTATCGCTGTAGGTGTTAAGATTCTGGATTTACACCCAATTTCCCTCTGATCTTTAGTCATTATACGCACATTTTTTCAAGTGACATCTCTCTAAACATAGTAACATGAAAATATTAAAGCAAACCTACTACTGTGTGAGCAGATATGTAAATGTAATGTTTTTAACTTGTTTGAATCATTTGTACGTTCATGTATAATAAATATTTCTCAGATTTATATTAAATGTGTACAATCAAATGTACATGTGTGCTGCAATTTCAGGCTCTGCAAAATGTAAATGCTGGGTTGACAAATGGCTTAAGCAAAGGATTTACATACCAACACAAACTGCAGAGGAGCTGCTATGCAAGACTCTTACTTGAACTTCACCATCTTGTCACAAAAATGCTTCAACATCCTTGGACAATATGCTGATATTGTCCAAGGTACAAAGATACATTTTATTTATTTTTTTAGCATTTAATCCTAAAGCATGTGGTGTACTAACTAGTTAAAAGATTACCTGTTCAATGCTGGTCATACATATATATCATTTGTGAAAGGTGCTTACTTGAAATGTTTTTTTTGTCACATTTTCATATTGATACCTCTGTTTAAAAGGATCCAAGTGCTTGAAGCTCTACAACTGACATGTATTCATGTCAGCACTAACCTATTATATCAGTATTAGCTCCACTCATTTATGAGATACGGTTCTATTATTTTTCACAGTTAGTATTGTTTTTCATTAATCAACAATAAATATAAATCATGGTTGGGACATAAAGTGAGTGCTATGCTCTCCAACGTATTAACAGGAGGGGGTCTGAAATAGTCCTTAGAACTGTACCAATGTATGTACCTGTCAATATCTTAATCAATTTTGCTTTAACTAAAATAATCCTGAACTACTGGAATAGCATCGCGCATGGCTTGGCTCTATGTTTGCTTAAGGCAATGTTTTCAAGTTTTCTTCAAGAAAACGACATAAGTATAGTGCAATTAATCCCTTACTGAAGCATTCAGTGACTGGTATACCCATAGACATATATACGTATATGTGTCTATGGGTCACACTACTACAGTTTCCCTTTAGATGACGTGTCTACGTTGCATTTTCCCAGAATCCTAAGCGGCCGACCTGTCAACGTCATTGTAGCGCAAGCGCAGACGTGGCGTAGCAGTGAGCTGATGTGTACTTCCTTCGTTCAGTCAGAGAGAGAAGCATAGCAGTTCATCAGCTGAATCTTTGGGAAAATATCAAAATATCTCTTTGACACCATGATGCTCCGGATAGCTGCATTTCTTACGCTGCTGGTGGTCGCCTGCTCGGGTAGGTGGGCAGAGAACCAGAGTAGAGACATTTCCTAGTTTAGTTAGCCCATAATGCTAATCAGCATTAGCTAGTACAGAGTGCATGATATCACTTGCCCATCTCTTTAAACTCTTTGTTAACCGTGTAATAGTTTTTTATACTGTTCAGTTCGCGCCTTTATGTCTCAGAATTGAGTTAGGCTCAGGTCTGTATTTTGTGGTGGCAGGCGAGGGCTGCACAGACCCGGTCATCACTCCGTCGGCCTACACCACGTCTGACGCCGTCATCTCCTCTGAGTCAGTCTTCATCGTTGAGCTGAGCCTGACCTGTGCCAACGGAGCACAGGTAACCGTACAGCACACCAGACACGAAACGTCACCAAAGGTCACTGCTATGGAGTGATTTGAATCACTGATGACTTCTTCCACCCCTCCAGAGTGTGTCTCTGTATGCTGATGTCAATGGAAGACAGTTCCCTGTAACCAGAGGTCAGGATGTTGGCAAATATCAGGTATGGCTTCACTGCCTAAAGAACCTTTTCTGTGTCTCATCCAGTACTTCTGAAGCCCTCATGCATTCATATTTTTTATTTAATAATTTAATAAACTCCACAACTCTAACTTCCTTCCTCTTTCAGGTCTCCTGGAGTCTTCCTCACAAACAGGCGAGCTCGGGAACATATCAGGTGAAATTCTTCGATGAGGAGTCCTACAGCGCCCTGCGCAAGGTTAGCATCTGATATTTAGTTGTCAGTTTCAACTTTCTGGACCTTGAAAGTTTTCTTATGTTATTCATTCAAGTGGATTGATTCTAATCCGTGTGATGCATCTTCACCTTGCATGTTTCAGGCCCAGAGAAACAATGAAGATGTAAATGCCATTCAGCCTCTCTTCTCTGTCAACATTGACCACAGGGTGAGTCACTTACAGATGGTGTGCATTCTCATATGTCTGTCCTGTATTTTAGCAGCATAGCATCTATGAGTTTAGTTTCTTAACAGCTCTCATTAGATGACAAATATTAAAATGCAAACCTAACATGCAGGACTCTTTAGTTAATGAAGAGCCACATTCCTTCTACATTTAGCGAAACCTCGTTAAGAGCTGAAGCTGAGGGCAGTTTTAGACTACTGTCACCACTACTCAAAGCGCTTTGCACTGCGTTTCATTCACCATTCACACTGGTTGCACCAGTGGGCACACTAGATGCAACAAGTAGGCAACCTGGGGTTCAGAGCCTTGCCCAAGGAGTCTTCAGCATGTGGTCTGGAGGAACATGGAGTTGAACCACTGACCCTCTAATCAGTGGGCAACTGCTCTTTCCTCCTGAGCCACAGCTGCATATTTGTGTGAAATAGACCTTCTGGTGTGTCATCCTAAGAGGCATTATTGTTTACAGACAAAGCTTTTAGCTCTTCCTAATAGAAAACAAGGGATCAACTGCTCTAGGCCTTTCACTGGAATACTCATTAATTTTTTAATGACTAAAATCTTTTGGTTTATATTATATAAAGCCCTCACTTAGCTTAGGAATTTGTGTGGGAGATCATGTTTGTTTATTTTTCTCTAAAGAAATCCATTGACTTTCCAATTCTAAAGAAGTAAAATTAGATTTGTATTTAAAAAGGATCTCTTATCTTGTTAATCTACTTGCCTAATAATGTCACAGTCTGCATGTTGTTGTGTGTCGACTTTTAACTTCTTTTATTCTCTTTTCTACCTCAGGGTGCGTGGAACGGCCCGTGGGTTTCAACAGAGGTGGTAGCTGCCCTGATTGGAATCCTGTTCTACTACTTGGCCTTCAGTGCAAAGAGCACCATCCAGGCATAAACTGATAAAAAGACACTGTTCGACCACATGATCATTAAAGACTCAATTCTGGTGGAAACTCAACTACCAACCCATCGTACAGCGTTGAGGCCCAATCAGCGGGATTTTGCCACTTAATGTGCTCTGTGGCGAGAGGCAAGAGTAGCTGTCTTTTTCCTTTTTTTTTTTTCTTTTCTTTTTTTAAAATCAAAATTCAGACTGAGTCTGCGTGTGATCAGCTGCCTCAATTTTCAGATTAATTTTGTGACAAGTTTCATGTCCTTTTTAATGGACTTCCGTTTGTGTGTGTTTTTGTTTTTTACTAAAGAAAACAAACTGTCATGTGGTGGGCTCAGGCCGGCCTAAAGGATGCAGACCCATCCAGGCTGGATTGTGCTTCTGTGTGGGTGTTCTGGCCAGAGTGGGACTTTTTTTTAACACCGACCGAGTTAGACCTTCCACACACATTAAACGCCATTCAGTGACTATGCTGGCTTGTTTAAACAGGCCTTCTTAGACATGTTTATTTCAGGAAATTAATAAATGGCTTGTTATGATTTCAGTGTGAATTCTTGTTCAGGCCTCTACAAATTGTTCGTTCTCAAAGATTAATTGGAAAATGTGCTACCTTTCTCTCCATGGAAGCTTGTGTCAGCTATGAGGGGATTTACATTTTAATATTTTTTTTATCAGTCTTAAACTCAGTGTCTCAAGTTACCTTGAACACATGCAGACGCAGGGATTTATAATTTACAGCATGAAAGTGAGAGAAATGGAAATTGTCCTTCAGATCTTCAGTCTCTGTTTTCCATCCCAAATAAGAACACAAGTCTCCATTACTATAGAGACTCATGACTTATTTATGATCGGATCAGTTTTAAACCCAGGTGCTTTGTGAGCAGTGCATCAGTTGTTGCTATAAACGTATTAAGCTTAGAGGTTGTGGCTTAGCTCTACATGTCACGAACATGTCCCCCTCGGTTAGATGTACATTAAAAGAACAGCAGCACACCAGCCCGCTCAAACTTCTTTTAGCGCACATCAAAATATACATTGTGTGTCTTTTAAGTGGTCAAGCAGTGCAGTGGCCCCAGACGAGCACAATGCGGCAACACAGTGCTGCCTTTCGAGTATCTTGACTGAATACATGTAAATTTTGCATGTTCAGAACAGGTCGTTGCTAAAGGGCAGCAACGCTTTGCACAGCAAACTCGTTTTTTTCCACATCCTCAGTTTTTCACCTTTGCCTTCTATATACGTTTACATTTGCACACCCTGAGCAACTTACAATGGGGGGATGGGGGCTACTAAAAATTAAACTCGTGCTGAGGTCTTCTCTTTTGGAGAGATTTAAACTTAGCCTGTCTATTTCTGTGTCCCAAATCAACATTTACATTCAGTGCTCGGCATGCCTGTCTCTCCACCTCATGAGGCAAATGTACAACACTAAGCAACATGACCTCC
Organism: Menidia menidia; assembly: GCA_907169785.1. NCBI lineage: Eukaryota > Metazoa > Chordata > Actinopteri > Atheriniformes > Atherinopsidae > Menidia > Menidia menidia. Next base: position 8,194,933 of record CAJRST010041110.1, read on the forward strand.
TCAAACATATACTATGTGTTATAGAGGAGCACAGGATGTTTATCAGATCTCTGCTTTTTTTGGAATTTGTCATTATTTACACTAATACCCTTACCACAAGCACTTTCAGACTATGTTCTCTGGAACACACACAAAAGGGAACAATAAGAGACACAATGGTAATTCTGGGAAAATTGATTGAATCCAGTTACCTCCTAATGGAGACGCCCATCTCTCTTTGTTAGGAGGGGAATGCCTGAATGGAGGAATATACATGGAGCAAAGCAACAGTTGAAAAACACTAAATTAGTTTTAGTTAACAAGAAAGAGCTGTTGTAAACAGCAGTGAGAACGGCGATCTGCCCAATGACTGGACCAGTGGACAATGAAAAGCTGAAAGGTAGAAGCACAAAAAGAGGGAAAGGCATTGGGTTTCTGGTGAGTTATTAAAAAAAGCTGAAATGTCAATGCGAACTGAACAGGGACGTTGAAATAAGAGCAAACATGACGGATGAGGATAATTTCAACTCAGAGATGAAGACATCTTATGAAAAATGTCAAAGGAATCACAACAACACAGATCTTAAATGCAGTGGATGAAAAGCTGTCTAAACAACAGGCGACAATTTTTGCAATTGGGTGACTCCGGGTCTGGGTAAAAGTCTCTGGAATCTTATCAACCTCATTTATGTAATCCTTAGGCGAGCTAACTATATTATATACATGACTAAGTCGCTCAAACGTTAATAGATTTCCTTTATCATTTATGAAATGAACAATGACCCAAATTTGCTTTTCCATCCAACCTTCAATTAGTATTGATTTTATTCTCCTTAGAATCACCCGGTTGCTCCACAGCGGCATGTTATGTGGACTAAAGTTATGCTTGTAAATCATTTTCCAGTAGAAAACGACCTGTTGATGAAGGCAGAAAGTTTCATGGATAACTTATAAACTTTAAAGTTGTGTTTCAAAAAGAAATTGATCCGACCATATATACTTTACTTCCAGAAGTCCTGGTCGCTACTCAAATTCTGTAAGTTGAAGTGCTTTGATCGTTAAAGTACCCAAAAGAGGACAAGTTCACCTGAAATGAAAAGTCATTTCATTGTAACTCAATGCCGTGACAGCAGTTGAAAAGTAGAATGGTCTTTCTATCTTAAATCATGCTGAAGTAGATAGAGCTGAAAGAGGTCAAACTTGGATGGATTTCCCATTCATTTCAATAAGAGCCACAAATCACAAAAAGTTTAATAATTCAAAAAATTAAGATATAGATGTTTTAATTGTGATTTTTAATGCAAAGCAGTGTTTGTTTTTTTCAGGAACTGGGTACAAGTCAAGATCTACTGTTCATTTTTACATGAGACAGATCATTTTACAATGTAATAATACGAGGACTACAAGGGAAAATGTGCCCCTTTCTAACTCAGTGTTGTGATTTCTACAATACTCATATTTTTTAAATGTCACTCATTAAATATTTTCATTTGAAGAAACTGCAGTTCACTATAAATATATTTCATAGGTAAAGCTCCTTTTGAAATAATCAATTAATTAATCAATTTGTCACTGTCTCTGGATAATTTTGATACCAAAGAAAATGTAAAGATTTGATGATTCTTTGCTAAATTTTGGTATTAAAAAGCACACTTTTAACTAAAATTTTTAAACAAAACTGTTAAATGTTTGGATGCCTGATTTGAACAAAAATGACATAGAGCTGTTTGTTTCCATATTTGAGTTTGGTAATGATATAAGACAAATAAAAAGGAACCAAGGAGAGGGCTGTGTGCCGTGAGGCAGAGAAAAGCCACTCTGACAGAGGTGTAAAAAACACCCACTCCGGGGGCAGACGCTGATGGGCTTAGCGGGGTTCAGCAATGTGGAAGCTGGTGGGCTTAGTGGGGTTCAGCAATGTGGAAACTGGCGTCTCACAAATGTTTCTCGCATGGAGTCACACTTTTCTGTCTACAGTCCGTCAAAAGCATTGTTTTTCCTGCTCATTATTCCATGCGCTAACCTAATCATCAAGAATAAGTCTTTCTCTCTACACCTGCTTCCACTTCCTTCTCTGAAACAACAGTTACATTTCTGGTTGTTTCATGGACGAGGCACGTGAGGCATGTTAGATGTGTGGCTCCTTCAGCTGATACAGAAAATAAACTTAGATCTAAGCCTATTTGCTTTTACATCAATTATCTCGGTCTTCTGTTGCCGTCCGTGCATCCACTAATCTACCCAATATTTTCTCTTGATGTCTATTTCCTTCGTTTTAGCCTCTCGTTTCACGATAGGTCACCAAGGAGCATGTCTATGTCCCTGACATGGACGCCTGTGCTTGGCAGCAGCCGTGAAAAACTGTAGGTTAAACATGAGCAGACGCATTACAACAAACCATTTATCAGCCCGTAAATCCTGTGAAAGCATGTTGAATGAGCTCCCATAAAATAGGTTTTATCAGACCAAGTGCACATGCCTGTTTTTACTGTGAAGAAAAGAAATTGCCGGGGCATGTTAAGGCGTAAAAATAACCATGCTTCAAGTAATGAAAACAAGGTGGTGGAGAGTGATAAAAGCTAACCTTGACCCAAAGTGGCCTTCGGATAAAAAGCTCTTTTTAATCAGTAAATTTGTATTCTACAAAGTATGAGGTGGGTGCTTGTGTTGGTTCATAATAAGACATTTGCTGTAATATACAGAACAAATCCCGCAGGGGATTTTAAACACTTTACAGGATAGAAGAGTGGACGCAGAAAATGAATTGAATTAACATTATGAAGACTGGGTCAGTGATGTTTCCGGCACATTAACCGAAGCTGGTTCTGAAAGTTGCTTCCATGCGTTTTGGAATGAGCTCAGCGCTTTCTTCAGAAATCGTCAAGTTCGTGGAGCAATTTTGAGTTAAGCGTCTGAGACCTATTGCTCATCATACGAAGGCTCCTGGCTCCATGCCTGATTTACACTAACTGTGGTCAGGGCCAGAGGATTCGGTCATTCCTCAGTGCCACTGGTTGTACTCCTTGGCTGACCTTAAACTGATCTAAAGATGCAAGATGCCCTACTTTCCCATCTTTGACAGCTAAAATGCGGGGGCCATTTGTTTCTTTCATACCTCTGTGCAGCCGCGGGCCTGACAGGAAATGTTACCCCACCGTAATGAAGAGATGACCTTGTGTTTAGGCGTCGACCGTGTTTCAGTATGGAATAATGGTGGTTGCAGTTATAGCAGCAACTGTAAAATCTTTACCCTTGGGAAGCAGGGCGGAGTCAAACAGAGCATCACTGCACTGCAATGGTGCTTCTATTTTTAGTGGATATTCAGCTGCCTTTGTGCCACCAAATTCGTTATCTGCTGGATTCATTATCAAGCATTTTTTTAAAGCTCACAGCTAGCTGCACAGAGAGCATGATGCACATGTCAGGCGGCCGTTGCCTCTCCTCTAAATCTGAATAGCTGGATGGATCTGAAGTCTGGCCCCTTTCGCTGCAGATGAATCGTCCTCTGACCTCTCAACTTCCTGACGGGGAAAGGAAAAATACATGAATACTCCAAAGGTTTAGGAGAAGTTCATCTATTTCCTGGTATAACAAAGTGAAAGAGGGGATGTTGTTGCTGTGGCCTTTTGCTTGGCAGGGAATCAAAGTGGGGAGCTTGTGTCTGGGGAGCGAATGCTCAGTGGCGTGCTGGACGCCCAAACACTTTGGGCGCTCAGAGGAAAAGGTGAGGCTGCTCCTTCGACCCAGGCGCATACTCCTGAGACACCTTGAAAGCATCCCATTATTGTCCTTCAGACTCACATAACACTGTTCTCTGACGTTCAGAGCTGGTGGATTGTGAGTGGACAGCATGAAAGAAGACGCTTATTTTCGGGGACATCTTATCTTAAATGAGGAGTTTGACCAGGCGCAGTAAACCCTTCTCTGATCTGAAAGACATTGTTTTCATGAACAGTAGCTAATGCCTTGGGGGGAAAAAAGTCTCAACATCAAGAGTGTCATGCAGCAGAGTGGCCTGATAACTAATCCTGTACATAGTTGAAAACAGTGTAAAAACTGTATCAGAAAGGCAGTTACAGGAGCTGAAATATAAAAATCTATGAGGGTGTTTCTGGTCTTTTCAGTTCAATAACAACAGATGAGTTTCCGGGGGGTGGGGGTCATGGTGTGATATAACATATCTTATGATCCCTGCGCTGATGGTAGCTCTGCTGAAGAATAACTTGGCTGACATCATTTGAAGATTAACCCTCTGAGAGGCCCCTCTAACAACATCATGACAGCTCAGGCACTTAGTCTCGACTTGGGATTTTTTCACTGTTAATGTGAAGCTATCTTCCGAGTATGCTCGCCATTTGCTTAAGCACTGGAACAACCTTACCGTTAAGACCTGCGTGAGACCTGTTTAAATCTTTGGAGGGACTGTCTCCCGTTTCTCCTGAACACCCGACCATCACAATTACATTCAGCGTTTACATAGGTTGTCATAATATCTAATGTGCCAGGCATCCTTAATAAATATATTATACATCGTTTGCACTGCACATGGAATGTTTCCTTCCTGTGTCCTCCGCACAATGTTTGTGTTTTCACGCTCCCATCTCGCACGTTTTGCTTCCACAAACGTTTGTTCATCTGCAGTCTTCCATATTTTCCTCCCTCCCCTTCGTCCTGTGTGATAATCCTTAGAGTTCCATGTCCTCCCTGAATCATGCCTTCCTTCAGACTGAAGTGAGAATGATTTCAGCTTTCAAGCATCTGTTTTTAATCCATTATTTTTTAAATGATAAAGTTGTTCACATTATTAGATCGCACTGAAAGCTTTCTCATGACTGTTCCAGCAGCTGTAACATTCATGGTATCCCCCGTCTGTTTTCAGCTCGACAGCTGTCCCGTCCTCTCTTGATGTTTTCTCAACGCTTCTAACTTTGTCTGCTGCTTTGTACATTAAGGCTTGCCATGAGGCCATTAACGCAGAAATCTACCCTTCGCATTCCTGGTGCTCTGCTATGTCTGAGTGAAGCCAGAGGTTTGTTTTTTTTCTTTTTTCTTTTCTTTTTTTTTTCCCGAAATCACGAATCACTGCACAAGATCCAACTGAAAAGCTACTCAGGTGAAAATCTCTTTACTTTCCAGGTCATTTTGCATTTGACATGCGCTGGAGAGCTTGACTGCGAATGGTGATGACATCCTGGCTGCCAAAAGCTCCTTACTGCTGGGGTGGAGCGGACATCTGATTACAGACGGATGTCCCGCTGACAGCACGGCTGTCCTCAGTCGCTGCAAACATCTGGCGGAGGTCAGGCTGTTCTCGGGCTGGGATGATGCAGATGGCGGGCGGGAGATTTGTGTGCAGCAGTGTGTCCTTGCAGTAGGTGCGTGCGCAGCCCACGCCTGTACTGTCGAGCGCACCTCAGTCTGGATGCTGCCGTCTCATCTGCCCGAGTCAGTAAAGGTTGTCCTTGGCGGTGGAGGTGTGCGTGGTGGTGGAGTCATCGGGCAGGGAACCCCGCCGGCCCAGTCCTGACCGACAGTGCAGCAGGTTTTGGAGTTCTCTGGACACGCTGCTGGAGAAGGCCGTGTAGATCCACGGGTTGGTGCAGGAGTTCAGGCTGGCCAGCAGCATCAGGATGGTGAAGGCCACTCCTATAGAGGACATGCAGACAACAAGAGGGGAATGCATAAAAAAAAACGTTCTCTTAAGAATGACTTGTACACATGAAGAGTGAAGCTGAGGACAAACTGAGGACAAATTACAGTTCACATCTCATTATTTTTCCATCCAGAGAACAAAAATAAATATGTGCAACTATTTAGTTTAGATATAAAGCATTCTTATTTATTGTTTTTCACTCTATTTCCTCCAGGAAGTACAGCAGGACTATAAATATCCCAGGATGACAAAACATTGCATTCTCCTTTTCTCAACTTGTTCCACTTCTATCCGTGCTACCTTACTATAACAACTTCATGTCCAAATGAGAGATGCGGATCACAGATATTTTATTTTAAACAAAAGCTGATCAAAATCAGCTGTGTGCGTATTTATACATAGAGCCGGATGCCAGGGAGGTCATTTCATGTATAACCATGCTAGCTGCTTTGTGTGAGGACACGTTGTACACGACGTGCGCTTGTGTGTCCACGAGTTTGCATGTCTTGACCTGTGTTTCCACTTGTGATTTTGTATCATGTGCTCGTGCTACGATCCGAACAGATGAAACTTCAACATCTGAATATATTGCGAAATCAACAGGGAACATAAACAGGTTATTTATTGGTCTCTAGAGTTTGGCTTTAGCTTCAAATCAGGGGACACTCGCTTAGACTCAGACTCAGTCAGCCACAGCCTCAAGCAGCACCAGCCCTCTTGCTTTGCCTCATCAGTGACTGCCAGTAAAGACCTGTTTTTGTGCCAAAACGAGCAGAGGCCAGAGAGATGGGATTCAAAGGTTCCTGGTTGTAGGTCAAAATAAACATTTTTTCTGACCTTCTATTTCACTCACTGTTCCCACATCTTAGCTGGAGTTTGTTCTTGCGGCAATGAGTGATCCTCACTCACCGAGATGGATGACAACACTGTCTAGGGGTTTCTGTCGTAAACCAAACCTAATCACTTAGCTTTTGTCTGCCTGCCGTGCAAACTAGGTCAGGTTTGCTCATTTAAGGAAATTAAATGGATTAAACGGGCTAAGGAGAATCAATCCCTCTTGGAAAAACAACATCAATGATTCACTTGAAATTTCGGCGACACAGATGTTTGTTTCTTCTTGCGTTTTCAAGGTTGAACGGCATACATGTTACGCAAATACAGAGTGTTTGTGACTGACCTTGGTCTGGAGGGTTGGGGTCCCAAGCTGCCCACAGTTGTACGATGAAGAAAGGTGACCAGCAAATTGTATAAACCAACACTATGACCAGGGTCATTCTCACAGTCTTGGACATGGCTTTTGTAATGCTGGGAGGTGGAGCAGCAGGAGGCTGAGGGTGGGCAAAATCAAGGGAACAGCGGGGCGAGTTATTGCAGGACTCATGGAAATCTGAGCTATTCAGTGTCGGCTGCTGCCCTGGTGATGTTGTTGTTGTTGTTGTTGTTGTCATGTGATCCCCATGGCAGTTACTATACTGAATAGCGGATGGTGTGTAGTCGTAACACTCTCCAGCTTGGGCGTTGGGTATGTTATTGTGCGAGCAGTTACTCGCAGCTTTTAAAAGCTGTCCTCTCCCATCCCTGCCCCCTCCTCTGGGTGCCTGCCTCCCCCTCTCCCTGGTCCCCTCATCAACCTTCTTAAAGGTGTGGAAACGAAATAGGATTTCACTCTTCTTCAACTCAGCCATCACCATCCTCTCTGACTTCAGGTAGATGTTATTGTGAATCTCACGAAAGATTCTTATCTGAAAGACAAGATTGTTTTAGGGCGTTTAATGTGATGACATTACATCTTTCATGAGCCAATTCAATAATTAACCTTCAGCCGTTAACCATTACGGGACACTTTCATATAATACTGTATTACCAAACATTTTATTCTGCTATGTTCCAGAAAAGCCACCTTGAAATTTACTTTATTTCTGGCAGCTTCTGTACAACTCTAAACAATATAAAATCACAATACACTGGACTGAATATGTAGAGTATTTTTAAACTTTTAGAATTTCTTTATACAGCTCCTTTACAACCTACATTTTTCTCTTATAAACAAATACCAAAATATGCTTGTCTATCTGAAATGTGATATTGAAAGTAGAGGTCAAGGACTCTAAGTTTGGCTGAGATCTGGTACATTCCTCCTCCTGGCAAAAGGTCCATGGAGTGGGCAGCCATCTCAGTAGTGAAGATCCAAGTGTTGTGTTAATTAGGGGAAATAGCTGGACCCTGGAAATATCTTTCCATAAATAGAGCAGGACACATGGGAAGGAGTCCAGAATGCCTGTCCAAGGGATACTGAATAACACCAACTGCTGTGCCCCCATGGGCTTCTGAACAATAGCTGCCAAATGCCCTCTGCGTTTCGTTCATGCCATGTGTCATTATTACGTAATGTTGCCGTGAGATGTAAAGCATCTGTCAACAGTCTTTGTGGATGCAGTAGAGAAAAAAGACAGAACTACCAGTATTACCTGGCAGATGGTAATGATCATGGCGGGCAGCAAGAACACAGCCACAGTCATCCAGGTGACGTAGGCCTTCAGTCCCCATGGCTCTGCAAAGTGACCCCAGCACTCAAACACTCCGGGAGCCACTTCTGAGCGAGAAAATATGAAAACCTGAAAGACAGAACACAAACTGTTGATTGACACACCCACAGACGGAGCTTAAGGTAACTCGGCCTCATCCGGTGATGTCATGAAGCTGATAATAGAGCAACATCTTGAGCCCTGCTGTAGAAATCAGGGTGTGAACACCCACTGAGTTCCAATATTCTATTTTGCCACGTGCGTGTGTGTGCGTTTGTTTTGTGTATGAAAGGTTTTGTTTGTGTTCACCACTCCTCACCTGCGGTATGCTAAGGAGTAATGCCAAGCCCCAGGCCACAATGACTGGGGTGTTCCAGCGGGACATTGCCCCAACACGGTAGGCCTGCAAAGGGCAGCAGATGGCATGGTGCCGGTCGACTGTCATGGCAACGATCATATAGGAGGAGGCAAACATCCCCACGATCTGTAAATACTTTATGGACCGACAGAGAAAGTCTGGCCCCTGAAACCTCTCCGTGATGTCCCATATTAGCTGAGGAAGAACCTGGACAAAAACAAAATAACATTTGATATTCTGGAGTTAATACATTGTTAAATGAGCAATATGGTGATTTTCAGTATTGTCTTTGTCTATGTCTAGTAAAGCTTCTTCCTCCGTGTTTAAATCATATCCTTACTTAAAGGTACGTCAACAGGCCCTGATACACACCAATAAGCATTACATTTTTATTTATACACCCTTGACAATTCCAACAAATAATACTTTTAGCACCCTTTCTGACATTACCTCTAATGTGACATCTTATGATTTAACACTGCACAGCACAGTTCAATCCCATTTTAATCGCTCTACAAGAAAAGCAGATGATCCCAGTTACATTAAAGACAGCCCTTAACCATAGAATGTCAATCATAACTGACAATGTTATTCATGTTCATAGTCAAAACATTTACAATCAAGGTCACTGTTCAACCTTTTACTGTACACGTTACAGTGGAAAAACTGGGATTGAAAATATCAGTAAGACTTCTTAAAAGTTATTCTAAAATGTAGCAGTGTTATGATATGGAACTTGAAAGGCGGCCATCAAATTGAACTCTAAAGTTTTTTCTAAAAAAGCTGCTAAAAGGTTTAGAAAAAAACTCAAAGGATAAAAAAGATCTCTGGAGTGTTGATGCACTGTTGCAATTTGCATTGACAGATGCTCAAATCTGGCTGCTTTATCAGATGGCAAAAGTCAAAGAATATCAATCTGGCAACATTGCCTACAAATACCAGTCCTTAAGCACTATGACAAGCTTGATGCATAGAGAAAGCAAATTTTGTATAGTTAGGAGGGGAAATAAGGCTCTTTGTGAACAAAATCATAGCTCACTTATCTTCAAAGGTCTGTAAAGGATATAGACATCTATTCTGAAACATGAATTGTCATGACCTCAGGAGCTCTTTGATGGTCAATGGAAATCTTTTTTTTTTACACACAAAAAATAGTATGAGTAAGACTGGATGTATGCAATAGTTAACATGTAATTATGTGAATTAGATTTTTCCTTTTGTCCAAAGTTTTGCATCAGGTCCTTCATTAGACAGGAAAAAAATGCAACCATGCTCTCTTAGATATAATTTTAATGTCCGAATTAGTGTAAATGTGTTGACGTTCACCATTGAACTGACCTGAAAGAGAGCCACCACCAGGTCCGCAACGCACAAGTTGACCATGAACAGGTGCATCGGCGCATTGTGTTTCCTTCTCCTCAGCAGCACCCATAACACAAAGCCGTTGCCCAGCGTGGTGAGAGCCAGCACCACCGCCAGAACGGTGATCTCAGCCCGCGCCAGACTGACATCCCTCACCCTGGGCTGGGGTTGGGTGTTGGGTGTAGGGCTTGAGCCATTCTCAGGTAAGAGCCCTAACAGGGACCCCCCAATGCGAGAAGTGTTCAGCGAGTTCAGTTCCGACACAAACAAGGAGGAGAAGTTGTTTCTTCGACTGGAGCCCAGGGAGGAGAGCTCTAAGCCATCCCAGTGTGTTTCCGCACTGATGCTTTCCATTCCTGAAAGACAAGAATTCTTGTGTTTAAACCAGTAATAAGTAAAACTCATTCATCTCCATCTCAGCAACAAGCACCTTACTTGTTCGACTTTATCACAGCATCTAAATTTTGTTGACATCTCCAGTAAATTTCTCCCAGCTGAACCTATTTTGGTCATCTGAGTAATTTTCTACTTAGTGTTTTCACTCATTGTGCTGATGAGAATCCAAAACCCTTGGGCCTTTTTGTAAAAATAAGTTTTGGTACTGAGTTTGATCACAGGGTCTCTCTTTGTTGTTGGGGCATCAGAAGCAGTTTCACATAATCCTACAAATAGAGTCCCTTGAGTAACTTGATAAAATTGTACTGAATTGTACCAAAATTGTACAGAAAAAAAGACACAGCCTTAATGGAACTGACATGTGAATATTGCTGTGCTTTGGTGTGGTCTCCTCAGTTTTAATAACTTTTCAGCCTGTCTGTTTGTCCATCTCTCAAAGCTTCCCATTCTTTCTGATGCACTTTTAGCCTGGTTTATTTTCATTTTCAAACATTCTCAAGGTTTAATTGACAGCTCTCCCCTCTATCCCACCAATCTCCTTCATTCACCTCTGCACTTGTAATCACCCTCATCCCATGCTTAACCCTCGGCATTCCTGTTCTCCCTCGTTTTTGTTCCCCTCGCAGCTTTCTCTCATGCATCCCAGCGCTGCGTTTCTCCTCCGCACGCCACATTCACTCTCCATCTCAATAAGCCGCGCGTTTATTTTTCCTCGTCTCTAGATAAATGCCTCAGAAATACAGAGCGTTGATTGGAATGAGATGACAATTTGAGAAATAGAGTCGCGGGTTTTACGGGGCAGCCTTGGTCAAATAAACGGCACTCAGAATAAAGTCTGTGAGGAAAAATTGAGGCTGATGAAAGAAGAATGAGAGACAACAGAAGTTAATGTTCCATAAAAGGAAAAAAAAAACATATTTGTAATGGTGCCTTGTGGAATAAAAAATACGCACGTGGAAAAATAAAGCTCTCAAAATATCTGTGTTAATAGTTCTAGACTAGCAAGCTGATTGACATCATACAGAGGTGTCTTTTTCACTCATGTCCAAGAAGCTGTGATACATACTGCACTGAATATTTGCTTCGAAATTGTCCATGTCTAAAAATAGGAATGATATTATAGTGATAATAAAGAGCAATCAAGTGTGACTTCTAAGCCATCATGAGGCTGTTGTCACTTGCAGGCTGAGACCTAATGACCAATTTGCGGGTACTAGTGCACTCACTGATGGGTGTGTTAGATAACACAGTCGATAATAAATTCAAGCTTTACGTAATGGATTTGCCAGAGGAATGTATTCAAATGAATGCATGATGGACTCGGCCAGCTGGCCATCTCTGCCCAGCACGGATGTGGAAAAATGGGTGAAAGTACATGCGCAGGCCCGTTTCGATGAAGACAGCTTTTGATTTGGCTGCATCTCGTGCCAAATTTAAAAGATTTTTCCTAAAACTTTGAAGCCACCCTGAAGTCGTTCCAGTCAATGTTGGTTATATTACCTGTAAATGACTGTTCTTTAATTACAGGGTAGAAACATATTTTCAATGAGAAAATCTCCTGGTGTTGTGTTTTTTTGGATCTGGGGAAACTTGTGATCTACTCTGTAATTTGAGCATAATTCATGGGGGTATTTAATAGAGCTGCTGTGGTCCTTCATTACAAATAATCTCATTATATATGGGACAAATTTCTGATGTGGAATTTTTATTTTCTCACAACCCTGTGCAGATAAAACAATAATACCTGAATATATAATTTGAATGAGATGATGTAACACAATATCATACATAATATATTACTATATATAATATGTTTGTGTGGACTGTTCTTCTTTCTTGTGCTTTTGGATTCTTTTTTGAAACTAAATGTTTCTCTAAGAAATTCCAAATATCTGTATTGTTCCTGAACTCTCAAAAGACATGGATTTTTTTCTCTAAATGTTCCAACCTCATTAGTCTTGCTTGTGCCCCCAGACATCTGATAGATTTATCTTCAGATACAAGGCCTCAGCTACTGTACAGAAGAACCGCACACAGCTCCAAACTTCTGGCGCTCGTTTCTGATATCTGAGGAGAAATCTCCATAAACTGAGGCTACGGAACATCATGTCTGCAGGACTGCGCCGGATGCCATTTAATGTATTCTGGGCACATCCCATCAATCCCATCTGTCTGACTAGTTTAACGTAAAGAACAAATTATCCCATCTCTCTCTGCTGGATAGACTGTAAACACTGCTTTTAGTAGTTTGTCTGCTACATTGCTTCCTCTCTTTATTTTAAAGCTTTCAGTCTGATTAATGATAGAAGCGCCCCCTCCACAGCCCCCACATGCTTTCCTTTCCAAATGGAAACCCGTGCCCAGCCATCCATTTTCGTGTCTTTTTCATTTTGTACTGCTTTCCCGCAAACAGGGCTCAAACTTACAGTGCCTCGGGGATGACAGACACAGGTGGTTGAAGTGCTTTAAAAATATAGCAGCCACCAGCCACTCACTTCTTTCATCATTCAGCCTTCCTTTGTACCTGCTAACACATGTTTTGGCCATTGCCTTTGCAAACCACTTTGTGTGTCACATATTTCATTTTACAATAAGAAGGCTTTAAAATAACGCAACGTTGAGCATCAAATGTGTTAAAAATGCATGTTTTAGATTTTGAAAAAGGATTATCATTTCAGGTCATTTATAAACCTTACTTTTATGTCATGATTATAAGTCTTATCTTTTTCAAAAAGAAAAGAAATCCTGTCTGTGTCCACAACTATGTTGAGGACACAGAAGCTTGTAATAATGTTTATTATATTTTCATAAATGTATATAAGATTAAATTATTCCTAAATTAAAAAAGTAAAAGTAAAATAAAAGTAAATATTCATTTGGAATTATTGCTTGTCAATCCATTTCTCAAGAATGGTGATATACATCAAAAGACTGGAAAGGTTGTAAAATGCTAAGAAGAAGAAAACAACCCTCTGGACCATCTGAAAACCTTTTAGTTTAACTACATTCTGCATGTGTTAACATCATGGTTTTGCATAAAAAGCTCGAGAAAAAGATTTAAAACCAGCCCACCTGCAGTCCAGACCGGTCAGACACCGAGAAATTCAGAGAAATGGAAAACAAGACTACTTAGACCTCCAACTGTTAAGCATTTGAGATGAGGAAGATAGGAAAATATTTTGTTTTCAAAATAACAGAAAAACTATCTTTGCAGTAGTTGTTTAGGTTAAGTTGTCTTACACAATGATGTAATCTGAATAGAATCAAAGATCTGTCCTTTTCCTGCCTGTCTTGTTCCATCACTGTTGATCAGGTCTAAACCAGTCTGATCAACGAGGACTTCTCTATCCTCATTAGCAACCCAATGCAAAAAAAAAAAAAATGTTTTTCTTCTCTTCTTATTCCTTCCTTTTTTGTTTTCCAAACTGCTATTTTTTCCATTCTCATCTCCTCTCTTCCTCAGCTAATCAACCACCCTCTGCCGTTACAGGATCAAAGCTTGCAGATGGAAACTGCTTCTGATATGCTTATTAATGTTAAATTGCCTCTGATATGCTTATTAATGGTTGTTTGATTTAAAATATCACCTCATTGATAGACTTCAGAGGCTGGAAACAGGATTAGAATGGTGTACTCCATTCAGCATCCAAGTTGACTGAGACAATGCAAATGAAACAAGCATTTTGTAGTGTGTAGCATATGCTACCCATAAAATATACATATTCTGCTCACTGGGTTCTTACACAGCCTAGTCCCAGATGAGTGATGTGGTGCCACCGAGGTAGTTCGGTGTGTCATCTGCATGATAAATACAATTTAACCACACTCTCTGTTTGGAACCCCCAGATATCAGTAAATCTGATTCCCACTGGCAATCACACACGCAGCAGAAACTCACCTTCTGAGTGGCTCACATCAATGACATCCAAATACTCTGTATATATCTCAGTCTGCAGAGAAATGCCGCCGTACTCGTTAAAAATCCAATTCACAGCTCTCCATTCTGAACATCCTACCCTCCGTCAGGATGTGACACTCAGATTCTGATCTCCACCACAAACTGACGCTCACATCTTTCCCAAACAACCCATTAAATCATAATAATAAGGGACCACACCTCATTGCACACTGTTACAAAACCATCATTTGCCCACATCGCAGCTTTGTTGTGCCTTGGTTCTGTTTGAGTTTTGTATTCACAAATAAGACAGTGAGTTTGTTTCCTTGCTTTTGCCAGTGGGCAGAACTCACAAGGTCCGGTTATGCAGAAGGTCCAATTCCTTTTTATCACTTTTCATCCTTCGTAAGATCACCGACTGCTTCTCTTATCATGTATCATTAACCAGCATGCTGCAAACAAGTCTGTGCCCTAAAAACAAGGCACCACACAAGTGATGCAAAATTTAGGACAATAAGCCTGCGGACTGGAAGGCAGGCTGCTGTGTTGCCACCTAAGCGAAAACAAGCCTCGAGCTTTGCAGCTGATATGGTCAGACCAGCGCCACATGATTAAAAGACTCCCTGATTAGAAACCAGCCTGAGCTGACACTGACAATAAGATAATGATGAATATATTTCTTGGTGGAGGCAGCAATCAGATAAGTGACTTTGTGCATTTAAGATTGTGTTGGATGGAAGAAAGAGTAAATAATGACTGTAAAAAAACAAAACCTTTTGAACAAAGCCGGTCTGCTGCACTTGGTCGCTGGCAGCTGGAGAGGATTTCTTTCATAGAAAATCATTTATTATTGTATGTTTAGAAACTGACAAATTGCTGCGATGTAAAACTACACTATTTAAGAGAGAAAATCCTGTGATTATTGCTTCAATGTCAAGGAAAATATCGCTTTGTAATGACCTGCTCGGTCATGTTAATCTTCCTCTAAAGTCAGGCAATAAATCAGCGTGCTTTGATGAGACAAACTCAGACGCACCACACACACTCATCCAACCAGAAATAACAAATCTTCTCTGTCATTTAAAGACTTTTGACTTTCCTTTCAAAATATGGGCAGAACACACGCATTTGTAAAGAAACAGACTCAGAAACCTCACACATGCACAGAAAACAAGAGCATCCCAAGGTGATTGTATGCCTCTGTCACCCACCTTGTTGTCAGTGCATGGCAGGCTTACTCATGTGTGTGCTTTTCTCCTGCTCTGTTTTGCTGTGAGACAAAGAGGCATTAAGAGAGTCATCATTACAGTCCATTAATATTACATGCAGGAGCAGATCACATTAACAACCTGACAGCCCCCTTAAGCTTTTCTTAATCCACGGAAAAACTTAGAGGATCACAACCCTTGTTAGGCTCTGCCATAAAACGCTTCAAATCAAGACCAGTCATGTCTCATTAAAAGCCCGTGTCATAACAGAACATTTCCAATGACAAAATTAGGACTGATTGTTGGAATACAACCTGCAATTAATGCATTAATCTACCATAAACTAAAGCCTTTAAATTTGACAAGTCAGCAGACTGCAAAGTATGAATTTATGAAAGTAACGTTTAAAAGTGCTTTAAATGGAGACATGCATTTAAAGAATATATCTTAGTGTATATATTGTTAATTTTTTTTAGAAGCATTAAAAAAAAATTAAAGATAATTTATATTAATGTATATTAAACATATGCAAAATACAATCAACGTGAAGATTTATATTTTGAGCAAACCCTTTTCATCTTATGGGTTTATTACCTAAGTTAGGCATGCTGTTTACTTTTTTTCTTCTCTGTTAATATAATTGCATATTAAAACCCTTTAAAAAAAATAAGATTAAAAACAATTATAAACCGTAAAGTATTAATGGGAAAAGGATGACATTAATGATGACAGCGTTGATTAGGATGATTGTAGAAATGTATGAAAAGAACGAAACTACTAAAGCAAAATAAGAGCTTGAGCGACATACTTTTGTCTCTTGCATACATACTAGCTCACTCAGTAAACAAATATGTGCAAATACAATGTGAACAAGTTTCAGACACGTGGCTTATTTTTACCCAGCAAAGGACAATTACTCAAGAGCTTCTGATGTTTTTACACGAGTTGCAGTAAAAACATAAAATTATGTAAATGTGATTTTTGACACTAGTAGTGAAGAAACATATCAATATTGACTGATTAAGATTTTTTACTCACTTATTCTCCACTTCACTGTTGCGGTAGGGGTACAAGAAGCCACAATTCACCCACAAAAATTCACAGCTCTATTGTCAATGTATGTTTTTTCCATTGAGGGTGCTATCAGCTGGCTGATATGATATGAATAAATCTGTCTGTGGGGGAAAAAGAAAAAAAAAGCCCGGTCACTCTTTCTTGGTCAGTGTCCCAAAGAAGTTCTGCAAGATGTTTGTAATTCCTTTATATCAGCCTTTCTGTGTTGTAGTTCACATCTGTTTATTAAAGTAATCCATTCAGTATCCATGTGTGTCTGACGTCCTGCTCTGCCTCAGTGTGCTTTTGCAATGTGCTGTGCGTCCGACACCACCAGCACAAATGAATTTCAGCTCCGCGCTCCCCCCTCCCTTTCCCCTCCTCAGCAATCTCCTCCTCCTGGGTCAGCCAGGCTGTCCTCTAGGACTGAGGGTGGAGCCTGCTGTCAGGAGTGGAGAGAGGATGTTACACATACCTATAAAGTGTGTATGTCAGAAAGAGAGAAACACACACACACACACACAAACACATGGCGACAACTGTTTCTGATGCAAGTGCGTGTGTTATGGATGTGTGTGCGTGCACATGCATGCAGAGGGGTGCAGTTGTTTTGTGTCCCACCCTGTGTGAGTGAAGGTTGATAAGCACAGTCCCACCTCTTGCCTCTGAATGTAATGATTTATGCCTTGTTTAGGTCATTGAGACACACCCCTCGTGTTTTGACACAAAGCTTTCCCCTATTGTGCACGTCTGTGCATTCTATCTCCTTTTTTGCTGGAGGACAAGAGCCGAAGTAGTTGCACCTAATGACAAATGTCGATTGGCTGAGTCAGCCGGGCGAGGGGCAGGTCACACCCTTGTAGTACACACAGAAGGCTGAACCATAACTGGAAAAATCTCTTTGGATATCGATGTTACAATACTCTCCATGTCTCTTTTACACACATATATGAGACTGTTAAAAAAAAAAAAATCTGTTAAAACGTATGGGAGCAATCAAAGGTGTGCACAGTGAGGGAATTCATACATTTCTGTACACACACATCCATGAATGTGTGCACTTTGACCTGAGACACAGACAAAAATTCAGCTAAGCAGAAAAATACTCGCAAAATACCCATGTTTATTTTGATACGTAAACCAGTCACTTCCTCTGAGTTTTTTTTGTGAAACACAAACTAACAAGAAAAGCAGGAGTTCATCGACATTTTGCAAGGATTAAAGTTAATTTCCTCCAATCAGCACACAGTTAGCTCCACTTAAGGCAGCATGGTTTATCAGGGGGCACTGCCTTTATAGCTGAAAGGTACTGATCCCTGGTCAGCAGACTTTGGATTGTCCCATGATGTCAGAAAACCTGGCCCTTTTCCCCACTGGAGCCATCAGGTTCACATGAGCTGCCTCCCTCAGTCGGACAATTTCATCCTCAGCTGAGGAGTTGGTACTGAGTTCCCTGAGAATCACTCTAATGTAATTATCCAGGCTCCTTCGGTCTTAGAGGACGTTTTGTTATGGCGCAGTAAAGCAGCAGGATTAATCCACTTTGCCCATTTAACAGCCACACATGACAACAGATAAGCAAGAGACGATGAAGGGAGAATGGAAGAACAAAGTGAAAAAAGCATTACCTGACAAATGAAATCGCCGTGAATGGATACTGGACAGGTAACTAAATACTTTGTAGAATCTACAAAATCTCATAGAAAAAAATACGCTTTGAAATATTTGTTTAGGAACGCATGATTCCAAGTGGAATGGCCATTATTTATCATTGAGTGGAACATCATTTGCACATCATGTTCAGTCACGAGGCAGCACTTAAGTTCTAAAAGGAATGGGGAAACTTTAAATGTCTCAATCCATGACTTATGTCTTTTCCTCCAAAGACTTCTGCCTGGGATAGATAAGGTGACAGCTGTCTGCCTCTGAGTTGGAGTCTGCTCTGCAAAGATCTCTGTCTGGTTGCTTAGGGAGATCTCTTTATTTGTGCACAGCTGTTTGTAAATCCCAAAAAAATCCAGACTAGATAAATCAACCTTGTGATCAGTCAGGGGGCCTTTTTGGTGTGGAGAGAACATCAGATGGAAACAGAGCTGGGACGTAGTGAGCAGGGCCAAATCAAAACAAAAAACCCACGCAATCAGCTTCGCTTTTTAGCCTTTCCATAGTCCTGCTCTAAATTGAGACCTTAAACGTGGCTACTATCAGTATTAAAACAGGGATGAAACATAGGTTAATGTTTACTCGGAGCAGCAAATAAAGATGGCAGAGAAAAGCTGAAGTGACACATCTGACAGAGACACTAACTGTCAAAACCCATGAAAAACGGACCAAAGAAGGATTTGGGATTCTACTTTTGTGGATCTACGATAACCATGCAAAGCTATTTTTCAAGGTTCTTTTCCATAAGATGCTATAATTTATAATTACAGACATTTGCAATCATAAATCTCACCTGCGTTTCAGGCATTCCATCACTGCTCTCACACAGCCATAGACCTGAAAAATTGATATACCTTTTGATGTTTTTGAGTTATTAGTGCAATCAGCTACTTCCTTTTTTAAAATTCAGTTCAGTCTATGGTAGTCACAGCATTATATTTACATTCTCAAACTTATTCGCTGTATCTGGTTTCAAACATGCACTTTGGCAGGACATACTGCTGTTGTTGGGATCAAGTATGTGGACTCTCAGCTGTGAGAGGAAATCCGTGCCTCGTAATAAAAATATAGGCAGAGAAAAAAAGTGCTTCAAGTCAAAAGGCTCAACTGATTGTCCATGACATGCTCTCTTTATGTCATTCAAGCCATTCATTTGATATACATGTAGAGGGATCTGCATGTGGTCATAGTACAGCACCCAAAACCACTATTCATTCAGCCATTATGTTTGCGGGTGCTTTGTCATACTAATAGCTGTTTGACAGAGATGAATAAGCTGGAGATCTTTGAGACACATTAGTGAGCTGGTTATTAATAGTAGCTTGTGACAGCAGATATCAGCAACCATCCCACACAGGTACAGATGGTGCACATATGTTTTTCACGTGGCAGATTGCAGGATTACATCATATGCTTCTTTATTTAATTTAACATATTGTAAATGTATATAATGTGGATCTATGGGGGAGAATAGGAAACTATTTTATCACTTCCTATAAAGCCCCCAGTCAGTCCAGGGCTTTGTAGAGTTTCAGACTAATTCATTTCTTGGAATGATTGTATTCCAAAACATTAATTAAAGTAGACGAAAGAATGATGAATCCCAGGACTGTGGATGTTTGTAACTTTTCCAAATCAATGCAGCACCCTTTTTATCACATCTTTAGTAGGACAGGAGCAAAATATATATCAAGCTAATGGACTGTTTTATTTAAATGCAGAGTAATACTGTTTTATTTACTGAAGTCCACTGAAAGTCATATTACTTTCCTGTCCTTTGTTACACAGATTCAAGTACAACCCAAAGAAGCTGTGGGTTTTATTCAATTTCATGACAGACTGTGGAATGTCTCATGAGGTGATGAGAGATAAACTGATCAAATTCAGACACAAATAAAAGGCTACATATGTGCCTGTGGAATGTTCATTCTGAGCCATTAGATTTTGGTCTGTGGCGGCAATCTGAGCAGGTTTCTTAATATTTATGATCTATTCCTCAGACCTTGCTCATTTGTTTGCTCTGGACTTTGCCAGGTGTCAAAGTCTTCTATAAAATTACCAAACTGTTTCCTTAATCCTTTTTAAGATCTATTGCAGCAACATTTTTTCGTAAGTGTTGCAGTCATTAATGAGAAGATGTGTTGAAAAGGACAAACAGCAAAAATTGTAAACAGCTGTTCTCTGCAAGCTTGTTGTTCTCTTAATGTAGACACAGTTTAGTAATAAATAGAATAAAGATTGTACATTTTACATTAGCATATATATATATACCACTACTTCAGAGCATGCAGATTTTCCAGAATGTGCTGAAATGTTTAAATGTGGTTTTTTATTTGTCCTTCAGGCCATTCTCTCAGGATGTTTTCTTTCCCCCAACTTGACCACTGCCAGAAAAAAAAACAACATCTGTATCTTAGCTATATGTTGAAAAGAGAGGTTTTGTTTTAATTTTTTACCGTCTATAATGAGCCCATCTTCTAGGCACATAATTATCATATCAAAAACTTGGACCAGCGGTGCCCGAACGTTTGCGTGAAGTTTGTGCTCTGCTGAGAAAACAGACTTAAAGAAAATTACACATCCTTCCAGTTCAAAATTAGCATACCTTTTGGGATTTAGGATGACAAGGACTGAGACATGTTTTGCCATGTGCACGCAGGGGTCCTGAGAACAGACCTCTTCTGCAGAGGGTGCACAAGCATTTTCTGCTGGGTTCCTGTCAAACCTTCAACACTGTTTTTCTCATCTCTCTCCTCTGGTTATTCTCTTCTTTGCTTTGGTCTCTATTCATTGGTCTGTTTTTTTCTATTTGCTCTCTCAGAGCCCTCTTACTGCTAGATGGCAATGATGGATTATCTGTGTGCACAGCAAACATACAACAGGTTCAGATAAGGGAAGCAAAAACAACCACGCAAATATATTGACCGGAAAGAGGAAAACAGAAAGGAATAGGGTGGAAAAGAGACTCAAAAGAGAAGAAAGAAAAACTGTTAAAATGAACAAGGGAGAGGATGGCTAAGCGAATGGTGCAGATCTGCTTTTGTGATTTTCACTCAGCATGATGATGCTTTGGAAAAGGTTTGTTTTGATCCTCTAATGGGCGCTGCACTTAAGAATTTTTCACTTGAACTGTCACTCAGGGGATGCTGCATTGAAAATTAGACTTCCATTCTATCTATTTTTTGTTCTGTTTTGCATATTCTATCCATGCTCAAACTACAACCTCGCCTTTTGTAGCAAACATAAGCTTCACAAACAGGAATAACACGACCGACTGAACAGTAATTCAAGCATTGAAAATACAATACTGGAACTGCAGAGACCCCCATGCTATAGAAAAGAGAGCACACAACGGGAGAAGACGAGAGGGTTGAGCTGAAAAGAGAGGAGTATCAACACGTTCTGTCTGAGTTTAGTGACGAAAAGGAAAAGATTGGAGCACCTGTGACGTCACAGCCGAACAGAAAATAGTGCAGGAGAACTGTGTGATCATCCAGAAAAAAACAGACTGTAAGCACAACGTGATAGTTGTGGGAGGTGGTGTGGCTTGTGTGTACACAGTGTGCATAAGCAGTGCTGTGTGGCACATGTTTCCGTGCTGAGCAAAGTTTGTTTAGAGTACTGTTGAGTGTGAGAAGTAGGATTGCAGATGGAAATACAGATGTGGTGGAGAGCACTACGGGGGATCTGTGATCAACGTTGCAGTGTGGTGGTTTTGTTTTCCACTTTTCACCCACTTTCCCAACGCAAGCAAACACTGCCTGCTGCGTGAGTTTGCGATGTGTGCACGTGTGTGGGTCAAAGCGAAGCTAATGTTGTATCTTTATGTACATTGCTGATGCATGTATGCACATGTTAAAAGGGAGATGAATGAAGCCCAGGTAGACTGCAGTTTGTCAGTTATCGGGTGGCAATATTCTATTAAAATGAAAACCATCATTCAGTGGAACAAAAAGGTTTTATATCAGGGTCATAGGCGTCAGTATTTTCTTATGTGACTTGAAAACATCATGTTTGTATATCTCTGCATTGAAGGTCTGATATATATAAATATGTATTTGCACATAACTCTCCCATCATGCACAGTAATGTCTCCTTAGACCCTGTGATAGATAGATTGCAGCCCGCTTAATAGGCTTTAGTTACCACACAAGTCTGAATTGGGTATGGAAACTGAAATGAATCACTCATTAAATTTAGCTAATCCGTTTTTCAGCGGTGTCTTTACTCAGCATGGTGAATAGATGCCAGTCCACTACCCTCGACACAACAAGATGGATTGCAGTTGCCTGAGGATGAGCCCTGGCAATGTTAGCACATCTTTGTCTTTACTTTCACACCACAGATAAGATTACACACCTCCTGTTAAAAAACTTAAAGTGACTTACTGTCAAAACACAACATTTTGTTTATCCATCCCAAGATGACAGATTGTAAGGTTTGTTAATGCTGGATAGTTTCCACTGGCATCAGCACAGGCTCAATGTTTCTGTGTTTGTGAAACATCCATTTGTCTCTTGCCAACTCCTGGATGGACTGTAATAGGTTTGTTAAAGGCCCTCTTGTTTCCCTGGGATGGGAAGCAATAACTTCATTCTTGATTATTTATTTATCACCAGAGTATACATTTGAAAAAAAAAAAACTATTACAGACACACACACAAACACGTAAATATATCTAAATATTAAACTGACACAACTTTTTGTACCACAGTCTATTTCAACTAGAAAGCCGTAGACATGATTTTAACTCACAATGCAACTACAAGACCTGATTTGGTGACAAGTCGGCTTGTGTTTATTCCACCAGAGTTTGAACATGTACGCACACCATGTTTTAAAGAAGTAAAAATGGATGTTGAGACAGTCTAGTCGAGAATCTATGGCTGATGGGAGTGTCTATGGTGATACTTGAGTTTATGATTGAACTGCAGCCAGAAAATCTGAAACGTGTGAACACTGGGACATCTTTTTCTAAAACATTTTTTGTTTAGCTAAGGATCGGTTGTATTTTAGCCAGGGTTCAGCTGTGATATGTTCAGCTCAGATGTTTGTGTCATGAGCAGATGTGGAAATTTTCTTTGTGTTTTCCTCATCGATTATGTAGATGAATAGTTTGGAGGGGATTCAATGTGTGTCATTTGCTGAAGTGAGCTCACAGCACGGGATCAAAGGAGTCCTAAATGGAAATGAGAAAAAGCTGCAAAACAAAGCACTATATCAGAGAAACAGTGGGGGAACAATGGCCAAATCAATGGTTTGATACATTCTGGGGGTAGGGGGTTCGACATATTAAAAAGCTGCAATCCCTAAAACTTTCCTTCAGTTTGAATCAAAGTTATTTAAAATTAAACGTTACAATCTGCTCTTAGTCCCACATCTATGTTAGAGCTGCAGTTTCTACATACTTTGGTAAACATCTAAAAATTCCCCAATAAGATTAAAGTGTCATACGTTCCCATCAGCCACAGCGCCATGAGTCAAGCCTCAAAGAAACATTTTATTAGATAAGCATTTTTACCTTGTATATATTTTTCCATGTATGTTATGTATACACTATCTTATTACAGAATAAACCCAAACCAAACTGTTACCTAATTCCTAGCCCCTCCCCGTAGAGCTACTCTGTATGAATATCTTGTTTGAGACTGTTCAGTTGATGCTGGATGAAGGTAAAGCACATTTCCAATTAAAATACTATATCATCAAATGACCACAAACACAGAGAAAACCTGCAGGAAGATGGGATCCCAGCAAAAGAGTAATAGTTGGTTGCTGTTGCTCTGGGCAAAATATAATTAAAATGCCATTGGAGGTTGTGCTTGACTGATATGTGAAGAATTGAGTGGATAACAACAATACGTAGTTGAATTAGTAGACGCCTGCTAACTTTATTTGGGTTTAAAGCTGCTAAGGAGTCCTTCTCATGTTTTTAGTTCCCCTCTGTTCTTGTTTGCCTTTTAAAACTACATTACATCTGGTCTTTAGTTACCTTTCTCTTTTAGTTTGAGTTTCCCCCACGTTCGTTCTGTTGTCTTTTATGTCCTGTGTCTTCAGCTAATGTTTGCTTCACCTGTTATTCATTTTGTAATTGACTCCTCAGCATGTATCCTCCAGGTTTTCCTTTGTTCCTTGCCAGACCATTGTATGTATCCAGTTTCTATGTTTTCCTATTGCCTCACCTGCATTCCTGCCTTAAGGTCCACCCTTTGCCCGGTCTTGTCACAACAGGACACAGTGGACTACTTTTCTGCATCCTCAGGCCTAAAGTCGACCTTCAAAGGCTGATGCAGTTGTTCTGCCGAGTACTCCTGCATGCAGCCAAGAGAGACCGGGTCCTCGGGAGATAGCTCCAGCACAGCATTCTGGGAGATGGTCCTCTAAAGCCTGAGTCACTGACCACAAGAGATTTAGTCAGTACAAGATTCTCCAGCTCAGTTTAACCATCTGACTGTAGTTCAGCTCAGCACCAAATGAGTTTCAGGTGGCACAACCTTCATTTCTTCTGGGGCACAGACTTTGTCTGATGGATGGACGTCTCTTTTGTCTCAGAATGCCCTGTCTTCCATGGATGGAACGCCCTGCAGCGGGATCTCTGCTAATAAAAGACTTTTGAGCATTCAGATTGGTCTTCAACCATTTTTCAAACCTTTTTTGATCCATGCCACTCAGTCGTCTTCACCTCATTGGTCGTTTTGCTCTACTTAATGTCTGCTCAGTTCTCCAGCTTTTGCAATTCACCTCGGCCTCCTGCAGGCCTGAATTTGAATCTGCCTTTTGTCTCTCTCATCATATATACCTGCATGTCTTGATGCATTATGGATTTTTTTTTTTATCCTAAGCATCCGAGCATTAAGGGATGAGTGGCAGTGAAGGAGTGGAAATAGAATCACATGAGCTGCAGCAATTTGTTTAGACAGACTTCCCTGAATCATGGAAATCCCTGTTGTCTGCAAAAAGGTAGATTCAATAGGACTTTGTAAAACTAACCGACAAGACAGATAAAAGGTTGCAGCTGGAGGAAAAAAGGAAAACACTGACAATGTAGGTGTATCAGTTTCCCTTTGCAACTAGAGAGTCATTGACAAAGAGAGTAGAAAAGTAAACTTCCATAGTAGCCTGATGAATGGGAGCAGCATAAAGCCTGGAAATCCACTCTGTTGCCCTTAATGAGGATGTTCTGGATATGAACACACACACGGCACTCTTCCACCTTAAATGTAAGTTTTGCTTTTTTATCTAGGTGCCCTTGTGGGGGAAAATCACAGTTCCAAGTGTTTGTATGAATGCAAATATTTCTGATTTAAGTTTTCACGCAAAGGCCCGGGTGCTTGATAGCGTTGACGTCATACTTTTAATGATGATTATGGTGACAGTGTTTATTTACCTGCAGAAGTGGAAAAAGGTGGATGGGGTTGAATGAATGCTGTGTGAAGGGCTGAGGTAGAGGGAGAGAGGGGTCAAAGGATGAATAGTTTTTCTGTGAAGAGCAAGAAAAAAGTACGCGGTGTGTTTACATGTCAGCGTAGTTCCTAAATTGATTCATCATAAGTGTGCATTTGTGTGTCTATGTGTACCTGAGCTCCAGTGAGGTTTTCCACATTGAAATACTTGGCTTGCCCGTGCAATCATTAAAGGGGAACCCATTAAATCTATTATGCAAGTGTCATGCAGTGATGTGTTGCTGGACACAATTTCATTTAGTAACTCTTGGCCATAAGTAATGTGCAGTCTATGCAAAAGAGTTAAATGTGTTAACCAGTTTGCTGCAGGTCTCTTTTTTCAATGTGATTTATAATGGAACAAACACATGCTTATGTGGCAGGCAGTGTATATCTGTTATGGTGGTGTGCAAAGCTATGGCTAGAGTTTCCGTTAGCTAAGAAAGAAAGAGAGGATTTGGTTCTTAAAAGACTAAAAGTTTGAGCCGATTTTAGTTTTTTACAGTAAAACCTTAGAAAATAATATTTCCAAGTTTACCTGTCATAGCTTATGGATAATTTTGTAACAAAGGAATGTATGGAGCTGTTTACTGCCAAAAAAGCCATTCTACTTCTGCACAGCAATCTATAAGCCACATCAAGCCACAGGAAGCAAAAATACTACCTTTTTTTTTTAGAGGTAACTTTACATTATAGTCTCAAAAACTTTGGGGGTGCCACATATTTACATGGGGGCAACCCCCAATCTAATGTGCTCAATGGAAAATAAAGAAAATTAAAGATAACTACAGGTAATAACTCAATTACTCAAGAGCGGATCAGTTGAGCTCCTAATCCATGTTTTCCTGAACTGAGGGGAACACTAATGATAATAATCCACTCATTTCTATTTGATCAGCCACATGCAATATAACAGACTACAGAGCACACCCAGTTCTTTGTAGTAAGGTTGAAATTTTAGCAACTGCTTTGAGTCACTAACTTCTGTTTCCTGGTTTTAAGATGATTGAATCCTGCTGGTTCTCATTAATGAAGTGGAGGAGGGGTTAGGGTGAAAGGTCATAAGCAAAGGCGGATATGTTGTAGATTGCTGTTCATTCAGGATGGTGAGTTTACCTTTCCAGAAGGAGAAAACTTTCAGATGACCTTTTGGAAAGCCTTGAACAAGGAATAGACAAGTATGAATTACAGACAAATTGATGAAGGGGGTTTATAAAATTGGCAGATGCTCAAACGCAGACATACACAAGCAAACATGCATGAAAGAGTGTGTTTAAGAAGATTGCTCAACTCTAATGTTACAGCCAATGAAATATTGAGTGTGTCAGTCACCATATATAGAGTGTTTGTGAGGTGTCAAGTTGGTGCCCTTTCCAGGGAGGCCCTCCTCACCTCTGGGGAGAGCCTGCATATCTGCAATGTGCATGAGTGCTTGTATACCTGTTTCTGTATGTTTAATGAAGGCTTCTCGTGTGTAGGAGTCCTCACACTTGATCCGGTCCAGAGAGTTAGTGTGACAAAGGGTGATAATCTGGTAGATTGGCTTTGCCAGACCAAGTCTAGACATGCTCACTTGGTCATTTGGTTTGATGTAAAGAATCTGGAGCCTTACATCAGAGTTCACTGCCACCAATGCGAAGTATACTGTTGTGTGGAAGTGTGTACTGCAGCCCCCAAACAGCTCCTCAACACGTTTGATCCACTAAGTGCCAGGGGGAATGGTCTGTAGAAACCACGAATTACAGAAAATTTCCGTGTCAGGTTTAGGTACTTATCACTGTTTGTGCCGTGAAGGACATGTAAATCAATTAATGTTACAGTATACAAAATTCCTCTTTTCATACCGAATTTTCAAATATTGGAAACAACTGCTATTTTGGGGACTGAGGTGAGGGCCTCTCGACAAAGTAAACTGTAACTGGGTGGCCCTGGTTCATCTAATTCTTTTAGCGGATATCCTGGGGACACTAGGTCATACGGAGTGGAAAGAAACATAAACAGTCAAACCTGGGCCATTTGTTAGCCGCCATGCACGTATTTAGCCAGATTCATTCACAAAAACAAACCTTTTTGCTGACTCTAACCATTGCACCTGATTACCATTTTAAGAATATTCTGGCAATAAATGGATTTTAATATATAAATGTATTTGGAGTCCGGTTGTTATGAGTGCAGGAATAAAGGCTGATTTGTTTATTGTATTTCATACCAAAATGAGATGGTGGCTCTCATGGCCAACAAGGAACAAGTGGTGTCAGAGCTTGGGAAGTTTGAGCTTCATGACTTGCAATCACACTCTCACTGTCACACACTTTAATTCGACGTGCCTCTTGAGGCCATGATTCCTTCTGCTTTTTTCTCATCTGCTTTGTTTTTTCTTGGGAAAAAAAACACAGGCCGAATGTTTTCTGCTTGTTCTGACCACAGAAAATCACACGTGAAAAATTCATTACTACTCATTTGTAAATGTCTAGGCTGTGGTACATTCACAGAAAAAATTGCAACTACCAGTGCTCTCAGGAGTGTGTCTGATAAAGAAATAGCTCAGTGAAATTATAGCATGAGGTCACAGCAAAACTCTGAAAAATGAAGCCATATGTTGAACACATTGCTTCTCTTCAATGCGGCTACCTGCCTTGCTTTTTTAAGATTATGCAATAGGATGATAGGAAGCCATGGATAAGGTGAAGGAGCTTTGAACTCATGGGCTTATGAAAGACACATCGGGTCAGCATCAGAAAGAGAATGCGAAGCACCGTGGTGCTTTACTTAAGATATCATCGGTATGCTATGTTGGAAAATGAATGCTTTGGACAACATTTGACAAACTCAATTTAAATTTGGTTGGGGTGCTGCATTAAATATAAATACAGGAGAACTGAATAATTAGCTTATCTTTTACATCTCTGTTATTCAGAACAAGAAAACTGAAGACAAATCATAAACATAATAGCAGAGTATTCTCGACAGAGATAAAACATTTTAATAGCCACATGTCCTCTACACTTAATCAAAACTTGAATTACATAAAATACAATCAACTAATGAACTGTATGGAAACTGTATGACTATGCTTTCATATATTTCCCATCTCTGGTGGCTTTGTACGGGGTCACCTCAGGTATGTCGCTGATCAGCCTTCCCTGAAGCCAGATGTGTTCTGGCTGAGAGTTAAAATTGCACTGTGTTCTTAGTCTGCGGCCTCTTAACTGGGTCTCCCAGGTCATGGGATCAATTCCTCAGACTCTGAAAATTCCCCATACTTACACACTTTAGAACATTTTTTAAACCGACATCTGATTTTTTTTTATTTTAAACAATGGTATAATCCTGTTTTGCTCATATTCAGGAACCAGGAGGAAAAGGATAGACACGAATCCAGCCAGGTAGTCGGACTGAACTAAGAGACATAATCAAAGCTGAGTTTTCTGGTGGATTTGCAGAAATCTGTTTTCATCAAAACTCTTTAGATATGCGTGACACAAAAAAGATGAAGAAAGGGGTGCAGACATTCAAGGCAAAGGAGGGGGTCAAAATAGATTTTCAGGAAATGGCCCCACATAACACACGAAAACTGGCAATTCCAGAAGAAAAAATGTTTTAATTTTACTTTAAACAATTATTGCTTTGTTAAAGATCTGATAGCTGCTGGAGAAAATGTTGCTTCAGGGAATTTTAAAGAAAAGAGGCATTTTAGTCTTGCTGAGGCAATAAAGTGAATAACTCCACAACAGAGACCACAAACAGCATCTTTTCAGAAAACAGAAGTCACAAACAAATTATGCAATGAAAATGAAATGAAAAAAAAAAACAAAACTACAAAAAGGCAGTTTGTAATAGGACACATTTTTGTTGTATTTTGTCAAATGATTTTTTTTTTCTGTTTTGTCCGCTGATGCTCCAATGTTTTTCTTCTTCATGTGTTTTGTCTAAAATAGTTGGAATGCGCACCTCAAGAACATTTATACCGCCAGCTGTCTGAGTCTGGTTCTACCAGAGGTTTCTTCCTACGACAAGAGATTTGTTCTTTCCACAATGGCTTTGTGCAAAATCAGGATGAAGGATTGGATCAAAGAGAAGATTCGGTGCAATCTGTTGGTCTCTTTAGCCAGGACCTTTCTTTCATCCTCTGTGTTTTAATTAAACGCATTTGGAATTGAATGAACTAAAAAAAAAAATCCGATTTTGATTGTATTAAAATGAGCTGGATTCTAATTGGCCTGACTTGGACTGTCTTTTCTAGGTGCCAACAGATTACATTTAGTGTGACTTGGCACTATGTGAATAAAATGGAATCGACTTGAATTAACTGATTGTTGTTGCCTGGTCAAGGAGACACGTTGTGCAAGTTTATTCACAGAAAATGCTGGAGATGTATTACATTAAACTGCATGTGTGTCTGGGAAATACATATATTGTTTTGGCAACCAGGGGAACATACTTTCTTAAACCAGTGAAAAAAGAGTTGGAAAGTTTGCCAAGTTGACCGATTGCCAAGAAGCTCAAATTCCACCGGCGCAGAGTTTTAATGACATCAATGCTGTGTAATGCAGGTTGTCATGAGCGTTTGCCATGATGTAATGTAAGTCTGGCAAAAACACCTGAACAAAGTATTTACGGTGTTAGTGATAAAGCATTCAAAAGACATCACAAGAGACCAAAAAGAGGTAAGCGGGAAAATATTGCCAAGAAAGAAGGAGGAGTATCAGATGGAAGAAATATCTTATCACCTTTTAAGTAATCACTGTCTCTTTCTCCTCACTTGCTTCCTCCACATCTGACAAATTTGTTACAATAAACCAAACAGTTTATAGCAGATTAAAGAATACATGTCAACGTTCTTAGGAACCCCAACTAGCAGCACAGGTCCTCCGGCTTACCATAAACATCCAAACCAAACAGAAATAGCTCTCCGGCTCCCCTCACTCTCACTTTGCCAAGATGCTTTCAGTGCCAGGGAGTGGAAAAATGTTGTGTGAAGCCGTACAGGGAAAGTGAGTAAGACAGGCAGCATCTTACTTAGACACAATACTGCAAAGCGTGTCACACATTTGCTGCCCCCCCCCCCCTTCCCCGAAAGCAACATTTACCCACTCTGGACAGCTGACAGATCAGGATATCAGGGACAGGTTACAGAAAGGGCTGGCTCAAATAGCAGGTGGAACGATCAAAAGCATTTCTGTGGTCAAATCAAATGCAGATGTGCAATCATAACCAAGATAGATAAATGCATAGAATCCCGATTCCCCCAGCGTGCACGTGTACAGACATGCAGCTTTGCCCAGAGCCTCAAGTTACATCCTTGGGGAGGCTATGGAGAACATTATGGATTTCAAATTTTGTTTGAAAGTACAACATGAGCACGGGAGTTTCAAAACATCAGTATGTGTGTTTCCTGTTTTGACTGTGAGCTCAGAATGTTGTGCCCCTGGTATGTAACAAAAATTTATTGAGGTATGAGATTTTGACAAACTCAGGACAACTTTGTGGGATCGGGACCAACTGAAAGTGCCATAGTAACCGACAAGTGCTATAATGCGATAAAACCAGTGAATGCAGATATGAATGCTTTGCAGGTGAACAAGTTATCAGACCCAGACTAAAATGAGGGGGAGGCACCCAAATAATTTATTGGAGAAACAGGCATTTATCCATGGAGCTACAACGATAAGCATCCTATGACCTTAGAAGGTGGTATGTGTCAGTGAGCATGTGGCTCTGGATAAACTAGGTTGGAACAAGCCTGATGATTGATTGGACACTTTTAAAAGTTTAAAGATAATATGCCGATTAGATGTTTTAACTCCCTCTATAAAACACTATGGGATGTGAGATAAATGGCGTCCCGTTCATCCTCCCATTTCCTCAAGTTACCTAGGCCGTCTCCTCTGCGTTACTTTGAAAATCATCCTATTTGAGCTTCTCTCCACATCCACTTTCTGTAAAACAAACATCACCACAAACCACCAACTACCCAACTTCAATATGCCTCTGGTTAGGGCTGTCAGTTCTGAGGAAGACGCTGAAAGTCCCTATGAAGAGAAAACCAGAGGACACACAGAGGGCTGAAAATATACTCTCAGCCAGGCCTGAGTAATAAGGAATAGCGGACAGCTGAGGTAATCTTGTATGGCTGTGGCTTTTGGGGGAGGAAAAAGACAGGGAGCAGAGCTGTTGTATAGAATGAGCTGTCCACTGTAATGGCTGATCGGAGACAAGCTGACTGATAAGGATCATCTGCAACATGTAGAAGAGCACATCAACATGGGGTGAATAAAATGTATAGGGAATATATTTAAAATTAGGAAGGGCTGTTCTGGCAAAACAGCTGCGAGAGGTAATCTGCTGCGTTAACGTAAAAGATGCTGAAGAAAGTGGAAAAGTAGCAGAAATCAGCTAAAGAACACATTAAAATGTGACAGGAAATAATATGAAACTTGAAGAACAATAACTAAATTGAAAAAATCCCAAACTAAAATAAAATGATAGAACATATTCTAGACCAAAAACTGGAAAAAAAAATGTATACTGAAACAAGTCAAAGTAAACTAAATAAACAGAATAAAAAAAAATAAGTTGTACAACTTCAGTCATTTGTATGTTAATTAATGCTTAGTATTATTCCAAAGTTAGCAATTCAAAAACCTCTGACTTCTCTGTTCTCCTCCATATATTTAGCCTGAAAGTTTACATTGCTGTCTGTGGAGAGTTGGAGAGTTTTGCTGACTATGAAAGTTTCTGCTCAAATTCTAAAATTTGTTGAAGGATGTGAAACAAAGCTCATGACCGTCCCTTTTCTGCAAGCTTACCTCTTCCCATGGGGATGTGTTTAAAAATCTGGAGGAAGCAAAAATATGTCACGTTTTGTCATACCTGTCATATTTTAAAAACTGTTAAATATTTTGAAGAGCTGAGACAAAAGATAATAACTGAAGGTGAATGGTGCTTCTAGCTGAAATAATGCTGAAGTAGTGTGAGGTTGAGGTCCAAGTTTTTGAATGATTCTTTATTGAGTTTGCTGAAAAAACAAAACAAAAAGTTTAACATTTCAAGAATAAGATTGAAAAGATAAACACCAAAAGAAATGTCCTAAATAAGGTGAAGTTCATCATAGATCACTCAAACAGGAACACTTTCATTAGAATGCTGTCTGGCATGCTCTAAAATATGTCTTGTTTATTACACTGGGCTTACGCATTATTAATCAGTGAGTGTTGGTAATTTTTATAAGGAAGAAAGGCAAACTCAGCAGACAAGTAATTAGTCTGCTGGGGGGGGGGGGGGGGGAAAAAAATCTTAAGCGTCTTAAAGTCACCATCACATCTTGAGCTTGGACTAAAATTGTAATACTAAGATTTATGAGAGTGAGGCAGGATTGAACTCCATGTTTCAAAGGGTGTTGAAAGGAGAGGATCGAAGAGGGAATTCAAATAGCTGAACACTGAACCAGTTAGCAAATGAGGCTTTGCAATTTTATAGGAAGATAAACGTTTTTCCATGATTATAAACAAGTTAAGCTGATTAGGATTTAAATTAAAAGACATGAAATAATTGCCTCAGCAGCCTGCACAGTCTGTGACCTTGGATGAAAAACAGCCAACTTAGATGAGGTGAAGTGCAAGCTCATTTTCCAGTTTAATGCAAATCACAGTTGAAATAAATACAGCAGCACTATGCAAACATTTCGATGCGGTTTTTAGAAAAGGTTTCCTCTTTGTATTATACAGTAAAGGCAAACTAAAAAAAAAAGAAACCTTTAAATATATCCAGGGCAATTTGTATGTTCCTCAATCTCAGTGAATGGATTTGTTTTTTCACGTTCTCACTATTCCAAAACCAAAATAATCAAAACATAGGTAAAATAAACTAAACAGGAAAAAAATAACAAAGAAAATGTACAGTGAACAAAATGTTTCCATGTGGGACTTTTCCCTGCGGACAGGGAGTAGTAACATTGAATACAGAATTGCAACAAAAACCAGTGTTGGACTGAAGAAGGTTTCAATGCAAGTATTGGATTGTAGCCCGTACATGTCAACTGACCTATGGGGTTGTTGCAACATTTTCTGCTTTCTCCAAAATGCCTGTCCATCTGCCTCATGCCTTGGCTCCACAGAACACTCTGAGGGGACAGAGCAGCGGCTCAGGGAGCGAACAGAGAGGTGATGAGGGGAGTCTGTTGCTCATAACTGTGAGGAAAAACTATTGGAGGTACTGTGAAGTAAACAAGTGTTATATAAACTGTTTCGAAAAAGCTGCTCTGTAGTAGAGAAGCTCTTAAAGACAGGACATTTTTTAAAACTTTGTGATTGTGAGTGAAAGAG
Organism: Menidia menidia; assembly: GCA_907169785.1. Lineage (NCBI taxonomy): Eukaryota > Metazoa > Chordata > Actinopteri > Atheriniformes > Atherinopsidae > Menidia > Menidia menidia. The sequence continues at coordinate 8,228,793 of CAJRST010041110.1, forward strand.
AGTGAAGCCATTTGTGAGCCAGTCTAATATCTCTGTTGAGTAAATAATGAGCAGGGCGTGAAAGACAGTGAATTGGCGCTTGTACACAGTGATTCGTTTGACATTTCACACACTGCATGATTGTGCCTGATTGCTGATTCCCCAAGTCAACAAAATCTAAAAATGAGCCGGCCTCATCTCTAAGGATTTTCTGCTCGGTATGTAAGACGGCACAAACAGAGGGAACAGCCTGCCTCTTTCCCACAGAGTTGACCAGATGATGAATTGGCCAGCATCATTACATTCAGATGTTACTCTACCATCTGCGGGCTCCATCACAGAAAAGATGTGGACTGTGATTATTTGCACAACATATGTGTGCGAGTGCTGAGCAACGTCCCGTAATTACATCCATTTGCTGGCCACTTTATCTCTCTGGTCAGAGCTCAGTAATCAATGGTTTTCCCAGGTGAAACTGTGATTAATGGTTTGGTTTGATGAAAAAAGAGAGATCATTTCAACAAAGTTTCAAATTTATCTTAGAAGTGTGTGGTCTGAGGCCAAGTGCTTGATTCCTACAAAATAAAAAAAAGCAATTATCTTAATGTCCTTCCTTAATTATGTGGAGCACTTTTCCTGCCAGAGGTTCTTGTCTTTAGTAATGTACCGATCCACTACCCCCCTCCAAATGCTACAGAAACAGTGATTCTGTACACATAGTGTGCTGTTTTTACCTGTCAGACACCAAATAACAGAGCTCTTATTTCTGGATGTCATGACATATAAGTTGACTACTACAGTGGTGTTGCCACCTAGTGGTGAAATGCAGCATATCATGCAAATAATACAGATAAAATGCAGCATGACATTTAAAAAGAAGCAACAGGTTCAATGAGCTTCTTTGCACTTTGAATTAAACATCAGCCTTTAAAGAATATAACTTCTGAAGTTTGTGAAGTACATTAAAATAAATGTTGTGCACTCCCATGGACTGCATCCTTATGTCATTATCCATTTAGCAAGCCTTGCTTCCAACAACCCAATTCCAAAACACTATTGAAGCTTAGTAAAATACACCACAATTGACAAATCTAAAAAAAAAAAAATCAATCTCACATTTAGCATAGTGTAAAGTATTTTTGGGGGAAATGCACATATCTATCTAATATGTATTTAAAGGTTTTGGAACTGAGCTAAAGGATGAGTCAAACAGAAATCTCTTCCAAAGATGATTATATATTAAGGTTCCTTTATTGACAGTATGTTAAAGCATAACTTAGCCATCCACAAATATGATGCATTATCATTTCAGGCTTTAAGAGTGCTTGTCTAGTTAGGTTCAAATACAACTACATAAACTTGCAAAATAATCCACTTTGCTAAGAAGATAAATCTGGCACGGGCAGAAAAGTTTACCTTTCACAGCAAATCCTCAATGTACTCGTTTTCTGATGATGCAGTATAAATGGAAAGAGTGATATCAGCATTTTCAATTTATAGTTCAGGTAACAGCAACATAAAGAACACATCAGTACGTAATGGGCAACTTGATCTGACAACCCAAAAAAAAACATTAAGACCTTTAATGCACACTGTACACTTTGGTTGATTAACAATGCCGCAACATCACATAAATGTGGAAAAAAAACTTTTTTACACAAGAGTGGAAAAGGTACACTTTAAATCACTGCTCATCCTGTGGGTGACAACAGCGTACAAGAAGCCTTTACTCAAGTTTGGATGAAATGTGAGGTCCCAGTTTCTAAAGAAAGGATTAAGCTTTTAAGTGAGCCTCCAGTAATAAAATGGAACCGTACAGTAGAATTTGTCATTAAATGGGAGTGATGCTGGAATGAGATGAACCACTTATGTTGAAAAAAGTGCCCACTAAAGCTCATTAACACATGTGAAAAAGACAAGTGTGGATAACATTTAGTTTCAGTCAGTAATCTGTTTGGAAGAGTGGAGGCAGAAATGCTTGGACGTCTTTTCTCAGAGTATGCACCTACTCCAAGTACAAACCCTCGTGCAAACTCAAACTACTGATGAGTAAGTGGATTGAGATTACACTATGTCCAAAGAGGGGGCTTAGAGGTCTGTGGTAAGCTGCCCTTTACTCTGGATGATCCTCATGATGGACTGGACCACCTCTGAAGTGGTGCCTTGACCCCCAAGATCAGCAGTGTGCAACTGCAACAAGAAGGTCATGATACCATTAAACAACAACGAGATGGAAAGATGGTGAACGTAATTTGAGCATTGAGTTTCCAGTCACAGCGGTGTTGGTTGGAAAAAAACACGGAAATAAAACCATTTAGAAAAAAAATACAAAAAACTGCCTTGTACTCTTGTTACACACATTTATGGTCTATTGTCTCCATTACAGGCAAAGGGAAGAGCTAGATAAGTGCAGAGGACTCACCCTGGTTTCATTCATTGTGGTGAGGACTGCATTCCTGATCAAGTTGGCATAGTCATAAAGTCTGAAAATATACATGATATACAAATCCTTCAAATACAAGTAACACAGTAACACAATTTTACACCAGATAAAAATATGGAAGGAAAATCTGACGTGGTGCAAGGTGCAAGCTTACTTAAGGTGGTCTAGCATCATGCAGCTGGCTAGCAGCATGGCAGTAGGGTTGGCTATGTTTTTGCCTGCAATACTTTTTCCTGTGTTTCTTGTGGCCTGTGGGCAAGAAAAAAAAGACAGAGCTCCGTGTTATAGGACAACAGACAAAGGTCCCAGGTTGTCCCATCCTTCAAAACATCAGCCTGCACATTTCCTAGCACTTACCGTTTCAAATACAGCATAGACGTGACCATAATTGGCTCCAGGCACAAGGCCGGGCCCTCCCACCAGGCCAGCACACACGTTGCTGACAACGTTTCCATACAGATTAGGCATCACCATCACATCGAATTGCTGAGGCTTGGACACAAGCTTAATAAAAACAAAACACAAGAACTGGTGGGTGAATATTGTATAACCTGGGTACATGCATCTCTGATAGATTAAGATGTTCGTCTGTAACCTGCATGGTGGTGTTGTCCACAATCATGCTATCAAATGTGATGTCTGGATATCCGGAGGCCACTTCTTTGCAACACTGCAGAAACAAGCCATCACCGAGCTTCCTGCGGACGCACGAATGTTGATACTCAATATTACTACCAGGAAAACCCATCACATTATTTATGAATGCGAGGGCTGTACTCAGAGAAGAGAGCACTGACCACGGATACACTTACATGATGTTGGCCTTATGCACAGCAGTGACCTTGCGGCGACCTTTCTCTCTGGCCAACTGGAAAGCATACTCTGCGATCCTGAGAGAATTGTTCCTGGTGATGATCTTTAGACTCTCTACCACCCCTGATACACTCTAAAACAGGACAAAGATGAGAATTGAAAAAAACAAAACAAATAAAAAACAACTTAACTTCAATAAGAACTGAAAATCACAGAGACTGAAAATGTCACTCTTTTGTGTCTTGTTTTTAAACTCACACTGAAGGACTGCCACTGAACTGAGCCATTTGTCAACTTTACCTTTTATTTAAAAATTTAAAGCAGTTTTTTGTTCAACTTCGGGAAGGTGAAATTTATATTCAGTTTGTGTCTATTGGAAAAAGTATTTTCCACCGAGAAAGCCAAATGAAACACTGTATGTTGAACAATGTGTTTCTATCCAGTAACTTCCTCTTCTTCAAACACTGCCTTATCTCCACTGCTCCATCTTGATGCTCTCACCACTTTTCGAAAAGGGAAGCAATCATATTGCAACTAAAATCTAATTCTTTTAATTTTTTATGTTATATATCCATATTTATATGTACATAGATTCTAACCCTTTTTTTAAAACAAAACAACTTAAATTTGAACTCATGCAGTGTCCATTTAGTTGCATTTCTCTTTCTTTTACTATCCAATATATAGAGAGTCTTCCGACCAGATATCACTATTTTCATACTATGAAATATTTTCAATAACTTGAGAAAGCAGATCTCTGGTTTACAGAGCACATGTCACCATTTCACTCTGTTTGATGAGGTCACAATTGATCAAGTCTGCCAGCATGTCACTATACACTACACATTTATTTCAGGTGGTATGTGCAAGGATGGTACCAGCTTCGATTTAAAAAAAATGAACTGGGGTCAAAAGCTCTATACAGCTGGGAGCATGATCATGCATTTTAGCAGCAGTTGAATTGATTTTTTGTCTCTATTTCCTGTTTTGTCTGACCTCATGCTCCAGACTGCTGTACTCTCCCTCCGTGTTTTCCCGGATGATCATAATGTCGATGTTCTTGTGGCGAGTCTGGACCCCAGGGAGAGACTGGCAGTGCATCACGTTGGCGTACAGGTCTAAACTTGTTCTGTTATAGGAGGAAAACCAATGGCTCACAAAGGACAAATTTATGTAGGAAATGCAGGTCCATTTGACAAAAAGAGCCATTTATCAAGGGATCTGATTATTTCATTTCCACGTACCGCAAGAGATTATTTCTGGATTTGACAGATGGTGGCATTGTGTGTTTTGTCTCTATGTTACCTATAAAAAAGGGTTAGCAATTGTGAGTTAATTTTCAGTATCATGGTTAAACATAAAAGGCATGCAGTTTAAGGTCCAACCTAATTATTAAATGTTCATACTGAAACTGGGAATGTTGAAAAGACAAAATCTAAAAACTAGCCCACCTTTGAGGGCAATCCCATTTCGACGGATGGCAGTGATTGCATTATCGATGTCATCCTCCTTCTCCAAAGCAGAGTTTACATTCACCACCTCAAAGTCCACTGGTACACAGCTGAATCTACGGGCATGTAAACATACAAGAGAAAACCATCAGGTGTCTGTGCATGAAACTTTAAAATCAGCTTTAACTTCAGTCTAACCAACCTGAAAACTTCTTGGACATGGTTAAGAAGGTCTGGACCGATTCCATCTCCGGGTATAAGGGTCACAGTGTGCCTGCCGCCATACTTAGCAGGAGGAGGCTGCAACATTGGCATGCAACATGTTATCAACCGTATTGACACAAGGGAAACACTGGAAGTTTTACCACTTTTGAAATACGTATACTTCATAGATAAAATACAGACTTTCAACAATTCCTCCTTATTTGTTTTTTTCATTAACATCCTCATGATTCAGTTACAACCAGTTAAAAAACAACTTGTTGTGACTTATTTAAAATCTATGCATTAAGAATTTACATCCACGTGTTCAAATAAAATGTAGCGACCTTGGTTATTTCTTTTTGTTTAATCATTTCTAAAAACCCTTCCGTTTGTCACCACATGACCAACTAATCACAAAAAACTACTCCATTACTTGAGTTATTATTTCAAACAATTATCCTTTACATGAACATAACATGGATATGGACTGAAAACACACCAGTGGTAGGAAATGTTGTAAATATAAACAAGCAATATGTGTACAAAGCAACAAGGTGAGTATGCAATGGTAGTATAAGCAGTTAATATGGTCATTGAGGGGTTAAGCCATATAAAATTAAAATGTTTAAATATGAATCAGACACAATTTGGTTAATTGTAAAGTGGCCCAGTTGTAAAACAGGTCCCAGTCCATGTTATCCATCTGAACTGTAGCATTCCATGACAGCTGCAATACTGCTTAGACTGTGTGTTTTCTTAAATCATTGCGATGGATACAAGGTGATAAACTAAAAACCTCAACAATCTTGAATCTAATGATCAGTATCAAAAGACATTTACTTACAATGTGTTCTCTCTGTTGTTGATGACGGACAGCAAGGTAAGCAGAAGATCAAGAATCAGTTTGATTTTTTTTTCCAGAGGTACATTCAAATGTGACAGGCATGATAATACTATAACCTTTTCCCCTCATAGACAGAGCAAATGTAATTAATGTGAATACAAATACATGTAGCTTTGAAATAAGAAAGCATTAAAAGGCAGCTAATTTTTGCCATTACATATTGATTAGGTATTAAAACTGCCACAATCACATGTATCATCTCTGGCAGGTTAGAAGCCCAGAGTGAGGCTAAATTACTCACAGCAAAATTGGTCTTAGTCCTGTGACTTGTTAAAGTTGTCCCAAGTATCTGAAAAAACAAAAACATGAACAGCAATTAAAACATGTCTGTGTACAGATCACACAACACAGAAAGCTGAAGCTTTAGGAAAAACCATCTCACAGGTGTTATGGTAGCTACTTTGCTAATTCAACTGTATGGTGTTAAGCCCTATGACCTTGCGTTAAAATAACACAAAGCTGTTTAATTCAAAGCTAGCCAGCAAAATTTCTCACGTACTATGAAGAAAGCAATTAAGATAGTCTTACTTTAACCGTATTTCCAATGCGCCCACCCAGGAAAGGGTTTATAATTTTTGACACGGAGAACACAGCACTGTGAGCCGCCATCTTGATTTTACAGTTGTGCATTAAAGATTTTCAGCGCATGCTTAAAGAAGAAAAATAGAAGATAATTTATTATATTTATTTAAAAGTCGTATGTTTACTTAATTATAAATTGTGCTATACTGTGTGAATTTGCGCTAGCATAGAAACTCTAAAATAAAAATAAATTATCAAAAAAGACGATCACGTGAGCTTCTTCGCGCAGTCTCTGTGTATCAGTGCAAAGGACCGGACTTGTGGATATCCGGAAGACCATTTGTATACATAGTATTTTCTTTTTCATCCTTGTTTCGGAAACAGTAACAGGGCGTAGAGGCTTTTGGGATCCAATTGTTCTTCTTTCTAGTTGTCTTTTTAGTTCTGTGGTGCATCAATGAAGAAACAACGAAAGAAACCATAAAGTCCAGCGGACATCAGCAGCAGCCCTTCATTTCGCTCGTTGTCACATTTCAATAAACCTCCCGAAAAGGCATCGAGTTGAATCTATACTTTGCTTAAGCGTGGACAAAGTTGGTAAGATTGGTCGCCTTTAAAGTACAAATGTAAAGAGTTCAGGAATGTCCTTAAAGACTTGCATTTCGTCTGTTGGTGTGTCCATGTACCAAGTCACGTCGTTCTGTAGAGCCATGTTGCATTAAGGAGAGAAATTGTGTCAAATAAGGGGAAAACGTCAAAAAGTACTTTCTTTCAATTATTATTAGCATTTTGATTTTAACCACGTCTTTTATTTATATGGTTTGCAATGTATCTTGTTGTTAAATTGTAATGTTTTTTTATTAATTGAATTACTTTTTACACAAATAACGAACTGGATGTCATTTAGCTGTCATTCCGTGATCATGATAATTTTATAATTGTCATTCGATAATTATTGGAGTCTTATTAAATTAACCAAGTAATAAACCCTGTAATACCATTAAGTGTAGGACTATTTTATCCAGAAAATAGAGATAGCCTCAGTTTGTTTGGTACCAGATGCATGTCAGGGGAACAGTTGTGGAAATGCTCATTAACATTAGACCTCAGGTTAGCCAGTGAAAATATTTGCAAAGCCAAGACACTTAGGAACAATTTGTAATGGACAGATGAATCATACATCAAATCGTTGGACCAAATTAACAATAAACATTGACACATGCCCTAAGCATTTTTGAAGGAGAATAATGTTATTCCTGCTGTAAAACAATGTGGTAAAAAAATGTGGTGGTTTGGGATTTTATTTACTGCCCCAAGGACTATGTAATTGACCCTCACATTGTCCAAAATAAGGAAACAAAGAGTGTTCAGAGGTCATGTGAGTTTGCGAAGGCAGGCTCCAAATAGAATAACTCAAAACTTAAGAAACATCAAGCCCAGGTTTGATTGACACTGAAAAATGTTGTGGGGAATCTGGAGCAGAGGGTATGTATGAGGAAACAGACTGTCATGAGGTAGATTTCAGAGGCTGGTGTTTGTCACATGAAATGCACACATATATACTGATTATATCATTCATTTTTATCGTGTGCATATGTGGAACAAATCTGTACCTTTTCTTTTTTATGGAAAATGTATTTTTATTTCTCTGTGCAGGTCTATGAGACAGTGAATCATGAGACTTACAGGTGGGTTGAAATTCTTGTTTAAGTTCAGTGAGCCTGTGGCCCGAGTATATTGATCATAAACTGATGTTTCCTGATTTTCCTGACAGGCCCACTTCGAGGTGTAGTTGTGCTGCTCCTGGTGGGGCTCACCTGGCTGCTAGCAAGCAGCCTATTTGGAGGCGATAGTGCTTCATCTGTGCGGCATTTCTTCAGTGGTAATATGAGCCATTCTGACATGTTTAACAGATTGGCACTATGTTTATTCATCTGTGCCAAAGGTTTTAGTTGTGGTTGCTGATTTTGATTTTGTTCTAAAAGCATGCAACTTGAAAACATTATAGTGGGAAACAATTTCTTAAATGGTTTATCTATTTTCTAAAATTCTATGTACTGGAGACAGAGTAAACGAAAAGGAATGTTTAGAAGTTGTTATCTCCACAGAGAAGACAGAAGTTTATGTAAGATGGTAATCTTTGTATAGAGGATGTGTTTTCAACCCCGGTCAGCAAGGACTTGCTTCCCTGCAAGTTTTAGAGGTTTCGCTGCCTCAACACAACTGATTCTGATCACATGGATGTAATCAAAAGCTCTGCACTGGCCTGCTGCTGGCGCATTCTTCTGCATCAGGTGTGTTGATGCAGGGAAACATCTAAAACCTGCAGGACAGATGCCCTTGTGGACTGGGGTTAACTTTTCCTGAGGTAGGAGTAGCCTGTTTGATTGATGACTTTGCTTTTATTTTTAGGCACAAGTGTGGAACCAACACCTGGTAAGTAGAAGGAAATCTGTGTGTCTTTTTTTCACCATAACAACATTTTTCAGTTGAGGCTTGCATGTACGATAAAACTTCTCTATGCTCTAAACACTGCTGTTCTCAATTGTGTCCATAAAAAAAAAATGTGGGCCATTTTCCTTCAAGCTTTTCAAGAGAAAATCTTTGCACCATAATACTCCAGCTTGAACATTGTGCTTAACAAAGCAGTGTCTTTTAGATATACCGATACAAAACAAGCCATGGTGGCTGTCAGTGACTGCTACTTGTCTCTGTGATTATTTGCTCTGTTGACAAAAGACCCCCTCAGGAATCAAAAGCTTTTATGATGCTTTTGCAGGGACTTTAGATTTGTGAGCCTTTTAAATGATGCAAAACTGTCAAAAAAATTTAAAAGAAATGTAATATTTAAGTTTGCTTTGATAGTTTCTCTAAGAATGAAGATACCTCTCTGTGTATGGGGTTTCTGAAAGTGTTGCATTAATCTACAGAAAGCGCAGCTAATAGTCCCAATATTGATTAGTTGGCAGCTGTGCAGACTAATGGCCCATTTAGTATCTCACTGAGCTGCTCCCAAGCTCAAAAAACGTTCATTGTATACTAGCAGTGATGTTGTGCTAAAGCCTACCTCATCTACAAGGGGGATTGTCGGACCATAACAGGATGAACACATTAGAGATGTTTGAGACAACCAGCCCCTCACATGCACTCCTCCAGTCACATTAGAGTCGCCGATTAACCTGCCAAACACGTTGATGTCTTTCCACACAAAAAAATCACCAGCTGAGATCAAGTGCGAACACTTTTGCTGTAGGAGCTCAACCACCACTCACTCAGAATGAAACAAATAAATGAATAACACAATAATAATTAACAATAACAAATTGTTACCGGTAAATTACTCAAATGTCTTTTTGATTCAATTGAATTTGTTTGCAAAAATCTAATTCCATGCTTCCACACTTCTTCTCTTTTCTTGGCATTTGATCTGGTCAGAATTTGGTACCTTGATAAAGTGCTGTATTTAATTAATGGATTCTACCCATTTTGATTGACTGTATTTTTTAAATACAGTGGTACCTCTACTTATGATTGCCTAAACAAACGAATTTTCCAACATACGACGTGAAATTTGATCAAATATTCGACTCGACACCCAAAGTAAATTTCCAACGTATGACGTCGAAGTCATAGAAAAAAATGTTTAAAATTAAAATGAATAAGCTAAGTTAGTTTAAAGTTCACTTAGTGAAAGTGTGAGTAGAGGTTCTACTGTATACGCTTTTAAAATAGTTGTTGATTACTGTTGTGTGACACTTTGGCTTGACCTCTGATTTCAAAGAAATCCGCCTTTAAAAAGTTATATTTTAATACATACTGTCACGCATTCCAACAGAATTGCCGCCCCGAAGGTATAAATGTGGACTGACGGCCCCGTGTCCTCCGAAGCATTTAGCTTTCCGTCTGGTGTCGGGTGCTGCAAATGTGATTGGGCCCAAAATCTGCTTGGAGGACAAGATGTGAGGTTTTATCCTTAAAAGTTGCTGTCTTCATCTTGGTCTTTTTCTCCCTCTGGTGTCATCTTTGTGTTTTGTTTTGTTTCACTCTTTTCTGCTGTTTCCTCCGTGCTCTGATAACCAGGCCTCCAAGTCTTGTCTGGGGAGCTGAATGCAAGTATTGTTTCAGTCTGTTTGTCCCTCATCTGTTTGTATCTGTTGTTTTGGGCCTCTCATGTGTGTTGTTACTGTTTGTAGCACCAGAAGTTGTGACTAAATGTTCAACTGTGTGTAAACGCAGTGTTCACCGTGTGATTAAAGCTTATCCCCCTAACAGGTTACTGAGCAGTGTGAAGAACAATGTGGGCAGAGGACTTAACATAGCTTTAGTAAATGGTAAGAATATAAATCTTCAGCTTTTACCTGTGTGATATTAATTCTTTGAACTCTTAGTTGTGGTCATTTGTGACATTTGTAATTTGCTGATGTGTTTTCTTCAGGGGTGACCGGCGAGCTCTTGGAGACAAAGACCTTTGATATGTGGGCAGGAGGTGATGACATTTTGACATTTTGATGTTCACTTCAGGGGGTCTGCTTGTGGCCCAAAAACCACAGCTTACACCTCATCTCATGTTTGTTTTTCAGACGTTTCTGACCTGTTGAAATTTTTACGGCCACTTCATGAAGGCACCCTTGTATTCGTGGCGTCCTTTGATGATGCTGCTACGAAGTATGAATCCATCTCAAAATTAATTGGTTTTCACTTGAAACAAACAAAAGTGTCTTAACATTAATTTCTGCATTTCTACTACTGACCAATTAGCAATTTGCACGCTGAAAAAAATCAGAAAAAATGCTTTGAAAATGTTGCATGCAATGTCTCACTTCTTTGAACCATCTTTAAAAATCAGATGCGACAAATGGTGCCAAAGCATAAAATATGCACTGATAAAACAAAGTTTTGGCAGAGAGGCTTGAGTATGTGATGTTATCAAGCCACATCCATTTGTTTACTCGTCATAAATTTAACAGTCGATGTTTCTCAGAAAAGTGAAATGCCAAGCTGGTTCATTCCCACCCTGTTGCCTTTAGATGCTGTCCCAGTCAAATAGTGCTGCCCCATTTACATTCACACAGGCCCGAGTCAAATAAGAGGCTCGCTGTTTTTTTTACAGATACAATTATCAGATGAATACCATTTTGTCATGAAGAAAACTTTTCATTCACCAAAAAAAAAGACATTTCTTTGAGTATGAACTGTTCCACTGTTCCATTTACAAACTGTCCAGCTAGTGCTGTTGTTACTTTCTCATTGTAGACTGAATGATGAGTCTCGACGACTGTTTGAGGAGCTTGGGAGCACAGCAGTGAAGGAGCTGGCCTTCAGGGACAGCTGGGTGTTTGTTGGAGCCAAAGGCATTGAGAATAAGAGTCCCTTTGAGCAGGTCTGTCACGATTACTACTGGTCTGATGCACTGGATGCCATCTGCTGGGAAATGCCTAGCATTCTCTTCCTGTTCCTATGCATTTTCAAACCACCGTCAAGATGTTATTCATTGCTGAATATTTGGATTATGCAACTAGACAGACTGCATTAGAAACTTGTTTAGGATTAAAAAAAAAGCCTACTCTGTTTTGGTCTTTCATTTTTGCATTTTGCCTGTTGATTTTCCATATTAGCGTATGAAGAACAGTAAGAGCAACAACAAGTATGAAGGCTGGCCCGAGTCACTGGAGATGGATGGCTGTATCCCCCTGAGGCCACCACTGGAAGGTTAATTCTGCCTCTGATATGGATCACAGGCAAAGTCACCTGATGGAGCAGCAGTGAAACAGAAGGACTGTTTTAAAAAGCCAAGGAGCTGGGTGGTTGATATCATTCAAGATCAACAGCGATGATGACTCTTTTTTTTAATTTTCTCTCTCTCATGACAGAGGAATGAATTGAATGCCTTGACCTGCAACTTACTGGTTCACAGGGGGTTTCAGAATAAGGCTTTGTGAGCTGCTTATTAGTTTGAACAGGAATTCTATCTGGTATGTTAAATCCTCAAAGTCCATATTACATATGAATGTAATGTTGACAGTTGAATTAATACAGCTGGAGTAGATCTTCCAAAGCCATTATGGGAATTAATATATTTCCGTTTTTTTTTAAACTTCTTGTAGTTTGTGTTAGAATAATGAGTTGACTAGATAACCCCCCCCCCCCCAAAAAAATAAATAAAATAAAATAAAATTAACTGGTTCTTCATTATAATCCGGCATGAGGCCTTTGGATAGACTTTGTAATGAAACACGCTAATATATGTCACAAGGTAATATATTTCTATTATTATGCTTTGACATGAATGCCATTGTTTCCATGACCCAGAGCAGTTGTTACTTGTTTGCCTATTGTTTACAGATTTATTTGACTCAACTCCCATTTTGATAAATCTATTTATTTTCTTATTTTAACAGAAAAATATAAATTAATTGTGTGGGTAATATCACCCCAAATTCATAATTATCTTTCCTGTTAGTGCTTATTAAATTATTCCACCTTCTTTCGTATTTTTTCCCCGCCTTTTTTGATAGTGATGAATGTCTTTATTTAGCTACTTTTGCGCGTAATACAATGGAAAATGTGAAGGAAGCCAAGGTAGCTTTAATTTGAAATGCTTTTTTGGCAAGAATTATCTCAAGCACCTATATCGTTTTTTTTTTCTACAAAATGTTATCGTGTGTTGTCTAATGCCAAAATTACTTATGAATAAAATGTTCCAATGTTTCATTTTTTGGTATTTTTTCTGGTAATTGTCTGTGATCTTGCCATCAGGTGGCGACAACGGTCCAGATCTCATTGCGGTTACTCAGTTCATTCTGCCTACGGCATTTGCTTCTCTAAGCATATGCTCTAAATGGGATAACGACTAGGAACTGAACAGAGTATTTTTGGTTTGGCTATGAGTTCACTGACAGTATGGGATCACTGCGCTCGGTAGACTGGCAGAATCATGACAAAACCGATTCATTTAATTGTTCCATTGAAATGTATCATGGGGCTTTCGAGGGACGTTGGTAAAATAGTGAATTCGAAGTCCGCTTTGCAGGTTGCGAGTGCACACATTTATGGAACTTGGATTATTCTCATACTTATCTTGAAGTTGTTTTTGCTCTTTCTTTCATAAAGCTTTATGCATTACACAAAAGAAAATCGTATGATAGAGATAAGGAATTTTCCATAAAGAACAACTGTTTGGACTTTGTGAAAACAATTCATTCTTACAAATACTATGTTTTGTAATATATATGATAGAATTGTCAAAATGTTTTCCTCCATTTGCAGTTTAATCATGCAGTTTAAATCTATATGAGACAAATTGGGTGGTCTTGTGCTTTTAACTCTGCTTTATCTAATTTGATAGATATCGTCTGTCAGGTATGATTTTTTTGTTCTCCAATATAAAGGTAGACAATATCTAGGTAGACAACAACAATATCCCACTCCTTGACAAAACACAGGACACAGAATATAGTAGTTGTAATATACGTAAAGCATTTGAACGCAGCAGTAAAGTCACATAATAAGCCCTGGACATAAACATGTAGCGCACTGCCCTCTAGTGGTGGCTCAGGCTAACTGTCGGCGGTGCTCCTGATGGTGAGGATCCCTGTGGCGAGTGAGAACCCGGACCGGCAGCGCGCGCACTGATAGTACACACGCGAACCTGCCGAAGGCCGTTGGAGTCGTCCGTTGTAAATTATGTACATACGTCTGTGATATGTTTTCGGACTCTCTTGTAGCTACACAACTTGAAGCCGACGAAACGAGCAGCGAGTTTAAAAAAAAAAAAGAAGCTTGAACCTAACGACGAGCATCGTCTGAGCTGGAACACCGTGCTGCAAGTGCTCTCTGCCCGCCTCACGCACACCGAGGCTCGACGACTCCGGCGGCGACTTGCGAGCCGATGACACCGCGGCAAGCCTGAAAAATGTAAAAAGAAAAACAACCGGAGTCAAGGTTTTTTTCCCAAAGTCTTTTTGTAGCCGTATTTTCTCAGTTGACGTAAAAAGAAAAGAAAAATAGACATAAGAGAGCCCTGTGTCCGCCTCCTGTAAATAACCATAGCGCTCGTGGAGAGGTAATAAAAACAGTTAACAGTGAGTTTGCTAGCTATCAGGGCTGAGCAGCCGGTCGTTAAAGAAAGACATCGCTGGACCGATGAGCTGCGTTGTTCCAGTCTGGTAAGTGATGCTTGTTGATGTTGTAGAATTAAATGCAAATAGTCATTTGTGTGGACGTGACGAGTCTTTGATTCCCAGTGACATATCATTTCGTCCGTTCTGATTTTGGTGCACTTAAAGGAATGTAAACCTCCACGGTTCCAAATTGTTATCGTGACAAATCCACGGAGGCTGAAAAACACGAAAGTCAGGTGCCGATCTGCGGGCAGATAGGCCCCTTAGACATTTAGCCCGTCAGCTTAGAGATGGGAAACGTGCTCAGGGCACCGGGGTCCAGGTGGTTTCGGGATTTGGATTCGTGGTGCTGTCAGTCGCCTCATTTATGGCTTTCCCCCCCTTATGGTGGTTGGCGTGACGTTTCTGAAGTCAGCCGAGCTCAGGGCTAGCGATAGCTGGACCTCACATCCAGGCATCCAGGCTCTGTGTATGCTATAACCCATAAACAATCAGTAATTGAATGCAGCCAGTGAATGCAGCATGGTAGTCACATAATAGGGTCTTTAACGTCAGCTATTTCCCTTTAATGGATTATACATTTCATATCATTACATACACTTATTACAGTTTCTTTTTTATTTCTGTAATCATATACTGTTTGCATAAAGTGTATTTATCCCTTGGCCTCCCCTTCCTAGGTGCTCTATAACTGCCCTCTTGCTACTCAGAAGACTGCCCTTGACCCTCTGGCTGTCAAAGAGGTGTTCCCCAAACCTTAGAGAGGACATTTCCTTTCATAAGGTAGAGAGAAAAAAAAGAGGCTGCCAGCTGCTAAAGCGATTAACATGTTCTGACATCTGTGCTCTTATGCTTGCAAGCTCAGAGATACAAAAGAAAAAAGAAAAAGAGGAGGCTCGGTTGAGCTAAAGGAGTATTACGACACGTTAAAAATATGTAATCCTGCTTCATCATTCGCTGATTAAGGCTCCTTTCTCTCACCTGGATTAGAATTATTTGGAACTGGATGGCAGTGGCCGCCGAAAAGAGCGAAAGAGAACAAAAAAATAGGAGGGGGGGATGGAGGGGGGGCGTTGGATAACCCATTTTCTCTCTGTTTCTCCGAGATTACAGTAGTCCATGTGTGCCGCTACCTACACTCGACTCTCCCATGCTTGACCTGGATTGGACAAAAGTCCTTGTTGTGCTTTCAGCCTTGAGTTTCCCCTAATGGGATGAGAACCACCATTGTGTTTTTGACTCTAATGGCCAGCATTTGATATTTTTTCAGCACAAAATAGGGAAGCAACATGTGCTGAGCCACTTGTTCAGTCACTGCAAAAAAGTTTTTTTTTCTTTATTTGTTTTCTTTCACCCACCGCCACTGTTTTTCTTTTTTTTCCCCAGCTCTTTTAATGAAAACTGTGAGTTTAGTTTGTTGGTCTTTCTCATTCTTTGTTATTTGTCCTGAAGATTGTGATTAATATAATTAAAAGGACACTTTCAAAGCTCTTTGAAGGCTTATGCCTGTATCCTACAATAATGAGACTATATGCAGGAGTCATGCCTTTTAGAAATAACTAACTTGGTAACCATGGTCTTTGTGGTTAGAGGCTGAGTTGTAGAGTTCAGATTGAGACTTGTGATCTGTGGTATAGCTGAAGCTTGACATGGAGCCCATTTGAATTTTGGCTAGCAGCTCTCAGACCTTGTGCTACCTCTGCCCCGTCTCGTCACATCACTCAGCCTCCGTCTCCTCTGTAAATCTCTGTGGGACTCGTACTTCCTTTTGGCAAGGCTGAATAGATTCAACTGCCATTCCTCTTAATTATGAAAAAAAGTCTGCAGGTTTGAACTTGGTCTTAATTTGATCTACACGCAAATACGTTTCGCGTCACGAGATTTAGTTTCTTTATCTCCCAGTTTATGTGCTAAAGGTTAGCTGTTTCCACGGTACAGTTTCAGAGAGCACTTTTAGCCTGGTGATCTATGAAAGCATTATATATTAAAGCATGATATAAAATACTGAAAAACTGAAACACATCATGATCAAAACTTAATACTTGAAAAAAGACATTAATTCGTTTAACAGTCTGAAATCTAGTCTTTATTCAATCTATCCAAGCTAAAATGTATTTTTTTTCCCCAATGGAAATAAAAAAACAAAAGGGGTTGAGTTTTAATGAGTTCAAACAAAAAGGCCTGCCCACTGGTAAATTATATATATTTTGCAAGCATTAGTATTTTAATCCTTCAACAGGGCAGTAACAGCTCATTTGTTTGTTCCTTTCAAAGAAAATTGTTGCAGGCAACTACCATAAAGGTCTTCTTCTGATAACATTACAAGTTCCTCTTTAATACCAGTTGTCCAACAGACATTACCCATTGTTTACAAGCATGTTTTTTAGTGGCATTTCAGCTGTTGATCACTTTTCATTGATGCAAATGGGAAATTTGCTCCTTCCATTTGGTATAATTGGAAGAAACATTTGTTTTAAAGACCACATTTCCAAGTCTGAACATTGTTAGTGCTTTTTTCTCAACTGATTTATACAACCGCTGATAATAGTCACAAGTTCTGATTTTCCACTTATGAGGTAGAGAAAATGCTGAAACCATGGGTAGGACATTTGAATTTGCAATCTCACTCATTTATGCCAAAAATCGATGTCTGATTTATCTTTTCATATTTTCAGTCTGAAATAAGAAAAAGAAACTAAATGTATCTAGCGGAGCCACGAAAAAACAATATAATATTATTTTAGAGGGCAGTTTGTGCTCATTAAAAAGTTAACAGCAACCTGTTCTCTCTCAGCTCCGTGTTCCCAGTCGAGCTGTGACACTGGACATACCCATGGACACTGTTCCAATGCTAATGTAATTAAACTGTGTGTTCAAGTTTCCGAACCTCTAAAAGCATGCTTCCTTCTCTCCTATCCACTTCTCTCCTATCCACTTCTCTCCTATCCACTTCTCTCCTCTCCTCTCCTCTCCTCTCCTCTCCTCTCCTCTCCTCTCCTCTCTATGCACAACTGTAGCTGCTTTTGTTCAGGCAGAAATTTAGCCATAGTCACTGCTTTCATTCACACAAACATTGGCACATATTTTATCAGGCAAAATCCGCCCCCCAGCCCCCTTTTTGTCTCTGTCACCCCTCCTCTTTATCTCCCTCTTGTTCTCTTTCACTCACACATTTTTCCCACCCCTTCTGCTGGCTGGCCCCCCTCGCTCCATCTCTCCTTCCCTGTCTCTCTGTGTTTGAAACCCTACTGTCCGCTAGCTCCCACCGACTGCAGTCCCTTCCTGTCCCCCACGCCACATTTTATTCTCTCTTTTCATCTACATGTCCCCCTCAATTGCAAAAACTGGCTGTCTGTGCACTCACACAGTCCCCTGGCTCTCCCTTTGTCTGCCCGCCTAATTTTGCCGGTAAGCTTAAGTGGCTGAAAATGTGCAGCAGGATTGCAGGGTATAGTTGTGTTTCAACTGCCAGTTTTGTGTTGGGCTTTTGGGACTTTCCTGTGTGCAGTTTTAATAACATTGTAAAGTTTTTACTTGACACTCTGTGGTTTGAGCTCTCACAACTAAAGCTGAAGTAGTACTAAAGTAGTACTTTTTTGTCATATTTGAATTGAAAAGCACATCTTTGACACTGATGAGGCAAAGATGTCACATAGATTTTTGTGCAATATTTCAGAAAACATTAGACTGCTGCAGGTGTTTTAGGAGCCTTTCAGAGTCCTTCAGGGCAGGCACAGTGCCGAACATCAGACGTTCAGTTCTCATGTACTCAAGCCCTGACAGAGGGCAATCAACCTGACGTGGGAACTTGATGTACGCTGCACGCTGGAGTCATTTTGCTGTCCAAGCGAGATGTCACCGTTTCAGCTTGTGCTTTGGTTTTATTATCTTCAACTTTAGTTTACCACGTTTGCCCACATGAGCAGTTGCTTGGTGATTTGGCTGGTGTCAGGAAATTCCTTTCGGCATTCTTTCATTGAAAGGGGACATGCAGTTTGGGTGTAAGTGACAGTTAGTGTTTGATCTGTATGTGTGTATTTTTATCTTTGCATAAGACAAAAAGAGTGAAACAAAGTTTGTTTGAATTTGGTGGTGTGTGTGTGATATATATATCTGTGCATTGATGTGTGTGTGTGTGTGTGGATGATGGGTGTGAGAGACAGAGATGAAGCTGAACGTGTTTGATGTACTGTGATAACTCTGTCCGGTATGTGGCTTTCATGGGAACTCCTTACCCTGGGGACATGAGCGAATAAGCTCCTGTTTAAAGGGCAACTTCCCTCTCTTTATCGCCTGTTGTTTTTCCCCCTTTATGTTCTGCACATCCTGTTAGTCTTTACTTTTTCAAACTCACTGTACCCTATGGTATGTCCCCTGTAGGTTGCCGTAACTCAGGTATTTCCATTTAGTTTTAGTCATTGTACAGTAAGTATTAAGTATCAGATTAGGGTCACAGTTTCTAATACTATAAGAAAATGACCTTATTGTAACAAACAACATTACAAAGCTGTGAGCAGTTTAGTCAGTTTAGTGGAAATGATTGAAGCAAAAGGGAGCAAAGAACTTTACATAAACAGCTTAAAAAACTTTATTAACAAAGTGTAATACATTTCTTGCACTTAGACTTTGTAAAAAAAGGCATAGAAAATTACCCAAATAACATGAATATCTGCTGCTATTTAGAATGACCAGACATTTTTATTATACTTTTTATCCATACAGTCTATCCATATACAGTAGTATTCATAGTCATGTGTAATGTCGGAGAACACGTACTAATAGACATGTCTTCTTGCATATGTCTTGATCTTTGGGAATGTAGTCGAACTGGAATTCTTTCCTTTCTTTTGGGAGTCTCCTAGCAGTTGGTCTGGTGTATCAGTGTATTGTCTTTAGATTTGACTGACAGCTGCTTGCATTGCATGTCAGACCTGTTTATTTTGAGTATATGGACACAATGGAGTTGACCTGAATGTTAATGAGCACGGTATGGAAAAGATAAAAGACTACACTCATCTTTGGTGGTCATGATTATTCCAGTTGAAGAAATGGTCTTGATTTACTGCTGTGACATTGTGGGGGCCAACAGGACTGTACAAGGGTGGCGATTACGACGTCTTCCCTAGCATATCCCCTAACCCTTAAAGAATTCGGATGTGACAGTGATAGCTAATGGCAAAAGCCCTAGAAAGTTTCCTCGCTGTAGTTGTAAATTAATATGTGTTGTGTTGTAAAGTAATATGTAAAGTGAGCCTAGAGACCCTGACCTTGACCCCACTTTTCTGCTTACCTCTCTGATCCACTTCCAAAACAGTGACAAGCCTTCTTTGTAACTGTTGTTGTCAGTCTGCTTTGGCATAATTTCTTCCTGGAAGTTCAATGTGTGGACTTCTTTTTTTAAGCCTTCAGTAGTTCAACCCTGTCTCTTAGATACTGTTGTCAGAGAAACTTCAGGTTAACAAATGTCTTAATGAAGTAGCTCTGAAACAGCCACTCAGAGATTTCTGGCTGTTAGAACACAAAGGAGAAGCAATACCTTATAGACAATGGGGGGTGAAAGGGGAAAAAAGAAGAGACATGAAAATATTTCAAGAACGATGCTTACTAGTCTTTACAGAGATACACACACATACCTAAACAATGACAGTGTCATTTTTCTTCAGAGTTCCTTGTCAGGTGACACTTGACAAGGTCTTTATGTCTTCTGGTGAAGTATACCTAACAGTTTCACTATGTAAAAAAGTGTCATTGGTGTATGTAAGAACTAATTAACACTGTCTTCCCATACCTTTACTGATGAAAATCATTATCACGGTTGTGTATCTTAATCGGCCCTCAGTTACAAATGTTTTGTAGTCAGTCAAAGGCAGTTCAGGAGTTTCTCTGAGTATAAATTATTCACACACAACTGGCCCATAGATCATCATCCATATTTAATGGTTGGGATTGCTTTCTCTTAACTGCAGCTCTCTGTTGACTAATGGAACTGTTGAACACAGCTTAGGTCACTCATAAACAAATGCTGGCTGATTCAAGGTCTTTTTGCGTGGTTCTTGACATGTACAAAGAGTAAGGCACCTACGGTTATTTTTGCAAGATGTTCATTTTTATTTCATAATGTCAAAATGATTATTGCAAACTTTCATACAAAGAACTGATATTCGCAAGATCTGCTTGCACACTGATTCAAATGCAAGCAATGCCTTTTATTTTAGAGATCTGTCAAAATGGCAGTTATCCTCACCTGTTACTATCTGAATATTAATTAATTGTTTTGTTTGTGTGTTGCAGGTTTATTTGAAGATATTCACAAAACGGTTTGAGAGGGAAGCTCTGAAGATTTATAAAAAGGCCTGAAAAAAAGCCCCTGCCTTAGTGTTTTCACTGAGAAACGTGTGATTTTCTCTGATTGCTGCTGCACAAGGGGATTCTACTTGTATGCAGGAAATGAGACGAAGAAAAGTGAGGACAGAATCCTTGAACAGTTGTAGCCTCACCCTTCTGCATTGACGAAAAGCTGCAGAAAAGGATACAGAGAAGAAGAAGACAGGGAAGAAGTGAGAGAGAACCACCTGGTTGACCCAGCATCCACCTGCACACCCAAAGAGCAGCATTGCAAGCTGAAAGGGGTGAGTGTGTGACCACCGAAAGAGAGAGAGACGGGGACTGTTAGAGGAGCAAAGCTTTGGAGGTGGAGGTGGAGGGGGAAGTCTAGGACGGTTGGGAAAGACCATTCCTCATGGCTACCGACCCAGGAGAACCCACAGGCACTGAGGACTCCTCGGAGAAACCTGATGGACAGAAAGAGGAGGATACAGAGCGGGAGGGCGGGGCCAACCAACAGAGGGAGAGGACACATGGCACCCCCTTGGAGTTCCCATCGTCCAGGACTCAAGAGGGGAGAGAAACAGGTGGGGAGGATGCAGGAAATGGAGGAGGTGGGGGTGGAGGTGAGTCCCCAGTCTTTGTCTCCATGCCTTCCTTACACGGCGATTCAGGTCCTAAACGACTGAGACGGGAGAAGCGCTTCTTCAGGAAGAGTGTGGAAATTTGTGAAGAGGACGATGCGGTGGAGGTGGCCCCTGAGGCTCCTCACAGTGCCCCCAACCTGGAGCTGCTCTCCAAAGAAGCAGGCTTTGGCAGCGCTCAGCATCAAGGGACTGCTTCCTCCTGTGCTGATGCGGGACATATCCCATGTCAGGGGAATGAGCCTGGAAAAGATGCTCCTTCATCTGCACCTGCCCAGAGTGGGAGGGAGAGAGACCGCGAGCAGGAAGAGGAGGCAGAGATGAAAGCCGTAGCCACCTCTCCAGGTGGAAGGTTCCTCAAATTTGATATTGAGCTGGGCAGAGGAGCCTTTAAGACTGTGTATAAAGGCCTAGACACTGACACTTGGGTGGAGGTGGCATGGTGTGAACTTCAGGTAAGACTGACCATTTTGGTTTAGCCAAATTTGCAACCATACAGTCTTCATTAGCTGGCAAAAGCAAGATACAATACATTCTGTGTACACAAAGCAAATGTAATTGCAAAATAAATACTTTACTGTTTTACCAAAGATTGTACCGTGAGGGTGTTACAGTTAGCCTTTTCTATGGATGACAATCTGAAAATCTCAGAACAGGCTGCATTCAGGGTAAGTGCAGATGAGAGGAGACCAATTTGAAACAGAACAGTGTCATGTGCAGCTGTGTGGCAGCAAAAACTAAAAATGGACTGCATATTTTTAAGGACTACTCAGAATAACACTGTTTTTGGAAAAAATGTTACAAACAGCACTCCTGAATTTACCTGAATTAAACAGAGGTAAAGTCATCGAAATCAGAAAGAGGCTTTGACACTTACAACTGGATTTGGTTATTTAGTAAAACAATTTTGATGGCAATATTTGCCAGTAATCATCAATTAATTGAAATTAAAAGTAACCAGAGTCCTGTTAGCAATACGAAAAGCAAACGTTCATGTAAAACACACCTCTCATCAGAAAGAAAATCATATGAAGACTGCTGAGAGTGTAACAACAGCAATATCACTATGAGTCACTGTGTTTGAAACCATAGTGGGAGGAAAATAATGCAACTGTTGGTGTTTTTACATACTGCAGCCAACTGTATTTTATTATCCGTACAGTTAATAGGAAGCATTGTCAAACGGCATGAACTTAACATGTGGTGGGAGACAGACTTGTGGAAGGGAGTAGAAACGCGCCCCTCTGACTCTGCTTCACAATAGCAAGCAGTGTTATAGTAAGCCATCTGATTTGAGTGTTGGCTTTGTGTGAGAAAAGTCAGTCATGTGTTTGGTTTGGAGCTAATTCCAAAACAAGAGCCTTGGCTAATCCTTGAGATCAGCCTCCGTCTATTGGGCTAACAAGTGGTAGGCATGCCCACATCACCTTTATTGGTACAATTTCAGCACCAGTTGAACTGATTTTTACTCTGGCGGTTTGGCTGTGCTACATCTGACACAGCTTTTATTCACTCCGACTCAGACTGTCATCTTGTGTTTTTTTTGTGCCACTCTGCTCATCCCACACACTATGTCTGACACTATGAAGCCTCAGTAACAGTGAGAATATGTTTTTGCCTCAATGTAACTTACTTGGCATACATTCAGCAATCGCGCTCTGGCCTCCCCCCTATAGACAGCAATATTAAGCTGGGAAAGCATTTGTTGAAAATGAAAAGACATCAGGCTTAAGCTGCACGCATACTAAATCTGTAATATCCTATTTTGTTTCGAAAAGTGCAACAGGTCAAAAAGAATTCCTATGGCAGGAGACATGTTTTTATTGGTTGTTGCTTAAAAAACAGAACACATTAGTCAGAGGTGATTCATGTTATTAATAATTAAAAACCTTTGCGTAATTAACTGTTTGATTAGATTATGCTTTATGTACAGATTCATGATTTGAGAGGAAAGCAAATGGAGATTTTTACACTTAGAGTAACAGCTTGAACTAAAGAAAATGACAGTGTGTGAAAATGAAAAGACAGACACAGGAAGTGACGGTGAATGGCAGAGGGGGAGACGGTGTTCCAAATGGAGGATTACCGTGGCATCCCTCCCAGAAAGCAGTCTGTGACTGATGCTAAGTTATCACATTAACACACACCAGCGTGCACATACACTCTGGAAGCAAACAGGGGTCTGGTCACACGCCTATAGATGCATCCAGTGCCACATTCAACGCAACATTCTAGTCTCTCAGGGCACATGATCTATCCTATTTACTCCACATTCCCAAAACATGTACACAGTTTCAGTGTAAAATGCCTTCAGAATAGACAGGATACTGTTGACAGTAGCGATACTAATCATAGAACGACTACATTTAGGCCGTTAGGATGTCCTTCTCTTAACAGATGTAATCAAGCAATTTAGCAATAATTTCCAAGTGTGAATCAGTCATGGTTAACATATTTTCCTTTGATTTGAATGAAAGTGCACTATTATCCTCTACTTCAAAACAGGATCATACACAGAAGCTGTTGAATTTGTTTCAACAGCCTCGTAACAGAGTTTCATCCTGTGCTTTAACCGACTGAACAAAGTGGAGTATTTAATAAACCATATGTCGAACTTACAAATACTGTTAACTATACATTATTATGAGGAAAGGATTTAATACAGTAAGTTCATACCATGATATATCATTGCAAGAATTCATTTTTAGTTCAGTGAAAGGGATTTTATTGAAGATAAGCAATGCCAAACAGCCCAGGGCTTTATTTGATTATTTTTGCTTTCTTTTGAGACTTCAGCCCTGGAGCACCATAGTTCTCTCCTCTTGTGACCATAAAGTGAAGGAAACCAGGGGATTAGCTGTCCTTATGCAACTGAGTTTGAGGAATGGATGCTATGTCTTTTACTTTTTAAATTCAAATCTGCCATTTAAAAGGTTATTGCTATATATTTAGCCACCTGTTATTCTCAGTGTGCGTTCATGTACATTTATTATATTTCTGTTTGAGTCACTCCTGCCTGTTTGTCTGTATCAGACACGCAGTCTGTCGCTGTATTTGTGTGCCTATCACTCTCCCTCTCTCCCCCTCTCCCCCTCTCCCCTTTTCTCCCCCTCCACTTTTTGTCTGTTTGAGTGAGCATGCAGAGTGATCCAGGGAGTTAATTACAGTGGGTGCCTGTCAGGCTGGAACAAAAACCCTGCACAGACAGCATAACTCGGGTGGCAGAAACCAGACTGGTTAAACCCAGTCATCCCAGACTGGTCCAGCTCAGCTAAGTACTGTTGCACTGGCAGGGCAAGAGCAACATTCAAATGCAGAGCCTTTTGAAATGTAGGTCTACAGTTCAGTGTCAGATTAGGAGGGCAGTCCTGACCTCCAGTTTGGTCATGACTGTCATAGTGGTGGAATCATTTACGTAGATCAGATATCTTGTCTGGTTGTAAGGGCTTGATCCTGTTAGACACCACTGGTGTCCCCGTTGTGTGCAAAGAGGATTTTCTTTATCTTTTTAAGAAGATATTTTCCTATTTTAACTTTTTGTTTTTGTGTAATAAAAAAACAGTAAAGGAAGGAATATTTTGGTTCATTTTAAGCTGTTAGGTAAGACAAAGCAAATGAAAGACACGTTATTTTTGTGTTACCTACAATAGTACAGTCAACAGCTGAAGTGACCAGACCAAAGACCTGTCCAGCCAAACTGGCCTGACACACATTAATCTGAGCTACAGACAGTTGGCAAGCGTCCATGGAGCCGTACCCTTGGTCTTTATTATCTAACCAGCAACAGAGATACAATAGCTGTTTCACTATTTACGTTAACCACATAACTTTATTTAATAATACAGCTTAGGAACAAATGGGCCAATAATAATAATCAATAGTCATGAATCACTGATCATGAGATCACAAATCAGTCACTGCATTGTAGTCCACTGACAAAAAGGACAAAATGTTGTTATCAGATGTCCGGTAGCCATTTAACCTAAGCAGCAAAGTAGTTCATCAGTTTCTTCAGTTTGTGATTGTTTTGTTATTTTGAAGCTGGGGGGCTGTGAATTATCTTAGCAATACAACAATGAGGTTGTCTGTCAGAGCTCCAAATCACAGAGTTAATCACACTTCCTGCAAACGTGTGGTTATCAAGCAAAGTGGCCAGTGCTGCGTTAAAGCTGAGGCCATTTGTAGGTCTGTGAGGCTGGCCCGAAGGTTAGGAGTTTTAATCTGCCATGAGGGACAGCCTTTTTGCAGCAATATATCTTGTTAGTCAGAGCTGTTGTAGCTTACTGTAATCTAATCCAAGCCATCCGCCACCCTGGATTTTCAAATGCTGACACACTTACACCTACTTTTCACAGCCAACACGTTGCATGCACCTTTAGTAATGTACGAATTATCTTCTATTTGTTGATGGAGCTCTGGACCAGTCTGTTTACCCCACCGTGGGTTCCTGAGACCTCAGACGCAACCTAAATGTAATCCCTGTGATATCGGACACTCAGTCCCGTGTTTGCCAAAATAGATGTTTTAGGACTCGCATGCTTTGGTATTCATGACCCCAGCCTCTTACCACCTACCAAATGTGCCTTGTAAGTTATATCCTGTCCATTTACGCCAGCGTTTTATGAGGCTAGTTTATAACCTGCTGCCTGACCTTCTGCTCCGCCAGATGTCTGATCCCAGAGAAAATAAATAAATCAGAAAAAAAGAAAAAATACCCATCTTTACCCATTTACTGTGACTACAACCATGTTGCTTCATATTGGCTTTGAATGGCTGAACTGAATTATGCGTTGCTGTAAAGCAGCAGCAAAGGTAAGAGCATGTCAAACTACTTCACATGTCAGTCAGTTTCAAGATCTGACACGCTTTCAGTCATATACTCCTCATACCGTTTTAAACACAGACTCTCTAACATGACTTTTTCTCTATATGTTTTATCGGTTGGGAGAAATTCTATGAAATATATTGAGGCGCTGAAAGGGTCATTTAGTTTTCTTACATTTTTGTGAAAATCTGAGCAAGAACTTGATTTATTTTTGCTTGTTACTATGTTGAACATGTTTGAAGTTAGTTGAACTTATCTGGATATAAGTTCAACTTGAACTTATATCCAGATAAGTTCAAGTAACTTCAAGCATGCAGGGAAGAGTGCCTCAAGGACCATTTTTGGATACAGTGACTTAAAGGATATACTTGTAAGTGTGTGTGAAGTTTTATTTAATGAATCCCTTGAACCAGTGTTTCCCAATCCTGGTCCATTAGGCACACTGCCACGCATGTTCTTTTAATCATGGCAGCACCACTGACAGACATAACGCACAGGAGCTGTTCCAGCTGACACACATACACAGGAACATGAGATGTTTCCATCAATCAGCTATTCTGCCTTACAATTAGACATTTACTCATTTTCCTTTGCCCCTTTTTAGAAATGTTCATCTTCAGCTGATTTTTGATCACTCCAATTCCCATTCGTTTGGCCTATACATTATAAACATGCATGGTCTTTCAGAATGATTCAGCAAAGATTCTAGGCCTTTATCCAATTTTTTCTTCTACCCTTCAGATTTTTCTGGTCATTGTTTAGTTGCTTCATCCTCTTATGGTCTCGTCACTCAGTGCATTGAGGTTGGGATAAAGACCAAAATATTTAATACAATCATCTTTAACCATGAGAGAGCATATCTAGTTGGCGGGGGTTTGTTGTGGCTAGAGAGCCCCGTTGTTGCAAATATGATCTGACATTTTCTTACAGCATTTACTGATATGATTTATAGTATGGCCGGGATGCAGCAAGTCAGATCCACAGTACTCTACATTACCGTGTTTCACAGATGAGATAAGGCTATAAAACTGGAATGCAGTGACCTTTTTCTTCAAACATCTTGTTTCACATATAGAAAGAATGTTTTGTCACTTTGCGTGCCCAGACTTCTAACAGATTCTTCTTTTTTTGCATGTAACTCAGTGCACCTGAAACACTAGACTAACTGTAAACTCTTAAGAATTTTCTGCTTTTCAGATCTCAGCAGCAGGAGCTTGTATAAAAATCTAATGAAATGTTAGGTCACATTCATTCAGAAGTTTGCACAAAACTGAAAAGGCTTCCATATTCTTCATGGACAGTACTGTGCTGTTGAATTGGCTTGCAGCAAAGGCTTTGTCTCGACACATTTTGTCTGAACTTTTTATGACATTTGCTGACCCAAAGACTGTCTGATTGGAAACTCAGCAAGATACAGTAGACGCTGAGGAGGCAGCAGACAGGGACACGTAGGGACGCTTTCTGTGTCACACTGCACCGATCAGTGAGGCACAGTGAGGCTTCACAAATGGGGTGAGAAAGAGGGCATAGACGCTCTAACCTTAAACAGAGGTAGCGCTTCCTGGCCAAGTGTAGCACACTCTTTACTGTAGCTAAAAAAGGCCATGTACATAGAACTGAGTTATGATCTTGCATGAAAAAAAGATATGCAAACATTTGGAGGCACAGGAGCAGGCATCTTAGAGACACCAGCACCCAGTCAAACATTTGTTTCTGAATTGTCACATGATGTTCTTTATGGGAAGAAAGGTATGAGGCCAAGCCTTGGCTTTGTTATTTATTCTTAGCCAAAGTAGTACGACAAGGAGCAGCCTTTTTGTTGACGCATAATCACTTTTATATTGCAAAGGGAGGGGTGAAGGGAATGTCCTCGCCACTGGTTTTTCCAGAAAAGGACACGGAACCAGTACACATAGAGAAGGAAGAAGGAAAAGTAAAACACAGGCCCGGGCAGTAAAAGAAGCAGCATAAATACATTTGTCCAAACAAAAATGTGTAGCATGGAGAAAAATCTGTTTATTTGTTTTAAAATACCTGCAGGGCACCGCCTCATTTTGAGCAAAAAGCTGTACATCAATGGAATCGATCAGTGGAAAGCCAGTGTTATGATGATGTCTATTTTTAGTGAGGTCTGTTGGTGACACAGCGACTGCCACCTCAATCCCCTACAGAAATGAAGTCAGACATGCTGTTATGGAGATTTACTTTTGTGTGGTCAGAGATGGCCTTTTTCTGTTCAGATGCACATTCACAGAAACCTTCCAGGATGTTATCTTTCCAAACTTTGGTAATGTCCTTAAAAATCCGGGACAGGACTTACAACAGGTCAAAGGGCCTAAGCCCTTAAAATGTTTAGTACACGTGCAGCGAAGAACAACAGCTGTTCCTGACAAGTCTCAAAATAAACACAAAGTAGAGAAGGCCAACATTTCCTCTGTTTAAAATGGAATTACGTTTGCTATTTTTTGCTATTAATATCTCATCATAAACATAAACCTGGATAAAAATGCTATTTTTTACTTGCATTTAAATATTTGTTTTTTTTTTTCTTTTTCTGCTTTTGTGCCTTGTAAATTATGCTTGGGCCATTAATTGATTAATTTGATAGGAACAATAGGAATGATTTTTCCGTAAACAAACATTATTTCTCAGATCACACCTTCACTTAGTGACTTGAGTCTTATAAATAACCTATACACTGTTGTTTGAAATGAGATTAACCAGTGGCCATTTCTATTGTCTGTGATGATGCATGTGCAGTAAATTTGATTTCTGCAGCACCCAGTTGGTGCGCCATGCTGGGGATTTGTGGCAGATGCAGCAGACGTGTGTTTTATAAAGCTTGGGTGTTGTCAAAGTATTACATCAACACTATAATGCTAGTGCCATCTAGTGGCAAAAGATGTTGTTGCACAATCATGAATGAGAAGGTTAGCTTGATAGTGTATAAAACAGAGGTGCCAGCCAGGAAATAGGGGAACCAATGTTAACACTCTAACCATAAAACATGACATGCAACTGTCACCTTAGGACCGCAAACTGACCAAGGCAGAACAACAGCGCTTCAAGGAGGAGGCAGAGATGCTCAAAGGACTTCAGCACCCAAACATCGTCCGCTTCTATGATTCGTGGGAGTCTGTGCTCCGTGGAAAGAAGTGCATTGTTCTGGTCACTGAACTCATGACATCCGGAACACTCAAAACGTCAGAATATAATCATTCTATCAATCACTTTTTACTCAGTAACAACTCTGTTTCTTTGTCATTTTGGTATTAGAATAACTCTTGTAATTATGGGTCTCATTTGAAATGTATCTGATAGTCCCAAACTATTTCTTAATATCTTTACATTGACTTGGGATATATTTTTGTCATATCAGAAGTTATATTATGTAAAATGCAAACTTGCTTTTCTAAGAACATTTTTCTGTCTGGATCAGTTTGTTTTAGCTGAAGTAACTGTGGTACTTTATTCAGACTGAAAAGGGTTTGTACAGATTTAGTCTTTGCTGTTCTGTCTGTCTGTGGTTGCCCGCCGCTTTGCCTTGAATTTGATTGCATTTGCTGTCTCCACACAGTTATCTGAAGCGCTTTAAGGTCATGAAACCCAAGGTCCTAAGGAGCTGGTGCAGGCAAATTCTCAAGGGCCTTCACTTCCTTCATACTAGGACTCCACCAATCGTCCATCGGGATCTCAAGTGTGACAACATCTTCATAACTGGCCCAACAGGATCAGTTAAGATTGGTGACCTGGGACTGGCCACACTTATGAGAACCTCCTTTGCCAAGAGTGTCATAGGTAAGATGTTGTCCTTTTGAAAACAATACCTTTCATATAGCAGCTAAAGAAAAGTGTTAATGAGTTCAGTTTCTTAAAGATAAAGACTACAAATGGAAGCACTAGTGATTATTATTGACACATTACTGCTAAATCTAATAAGGACATCATTATTGGTGACTAATGACCATTTGTACACAAAAAGTGCCACAGGCCCTACTTCAACTATTCAGTTGGATTAAGGCCATCGTTTACTTAAGGTGAAATGTGATTAAATGAAGGATTTTTTCATAATGTCACATTTTCTTCAGAAAATGTGTTTTAAAGACATATATTAAACACTTCTACAAACACGTTGCAAAAAAAACACACGTGCATCTCTGCTCAACGGACAACATTTTTTCCCACCGTATTTAATCTCTCTGAGTATATATCTGAGTATAAAGATTTGTGACAATGTCAAACTGTTTGGGTTGTTATTAACTTGGACCCAATATCTCGTCTTAACAGGAACCCCAGAATTCATGGCTCCAGAAATGTATGAGGAGCACTACGATGAGTCTGTGGATGTGTATGCTTTTGGGATGTGTATGCTGGAGATGGCTACTTCAGAATACCCCTACTCTGAGTGCCAAAATGCTGCTCAGATCTATCGCAAAGTCACTAGTGTAAGTGTCTGTGATTAAATAGTTGTCATTAAGTCTCACTATAGGTCTGTACTGATACATGTAAATATGTCATTCATTTTTGTGATATTTATGAATATGAATATAATCCCAATGTCTTGATATGATATATTCAAAATTCTAGTTATATGAATACAACACACATTTTTTTGCAGGGAATAAAACCTGCTAGCTTTGATAAAGTAAATGACCCAGAGATCAAAGAGATCATTGAAGGCTGCATTCGTCAGAACAAAAGTCAGAGGTTAGTAGGCTTTTATCTGCATAACATGATCTTCTCCTGCTGTCCACAAATGGGATTATCACTAAGTGTCCTTGTATCTGTTTCCACTCTGAAAGACTTTCCATTCGAGACCTCCTGAACCATGCATTCTTTGGGGAGGACACTGGGGTCCGTGTGGAGCTGGCAGAGGAAGACACTGGCACTCAGGACTGTCTGGCTCTTCGGATTTGGGTTGAAGACCCCAAAAAGCTGAAGGGAAAGCACAAGGACAATGAGGCCATTGAGTTTAGCTACGACCTTGAGAACGACAGTGCTGAGGAAGTGGCTCTAGAGATGGTGAGAAACATGGATGATTTTGTCTTAATCATTAGAAAGGTGTCAGATGTTCTATAAGGTTTCCTTTGATCAATTTACCACCATATTTGTTTCTCTTTGTCACTTATTACAGGTGAAGTCCGGTTTCTTCCATGAGAGTGATGCCAAGGTGGTGGGAAAATCCATACGGGACCGTGTAAACCTTATCAAAAAGTCAAGGGAGCGGCGGCAGCAGCAGCTGCTTCAGCAAGGCTTTGAGGACCGAAGAGACTCCACTCTCACCACCTATGCATTTTCATCCCCTTCCTGCCCTTCGTCACTTGTGCAAGGGTCAGCCGCACATGCAGGTGTTGGAGAAAGAGGAGCTGGAGGAGTAGTGCAGGAGTCTGAGGAGCTGCCTGAAGTGGATCAGCATGTGAGGCAACAACAAATTTTCAGTGGAGCAGCCCTTACCCTTCCAGGTAAAGAATGCACCTTCACAACATGTACAAGGAGTTTCTAATAAACATATGGTTATAACACATATTTTGTTCTTGCACGTTGTGTCTTTCTTTTTCATGGTCTTAACATCCAGTCGGGGAGAGCATTGGGTCTGCCAGCTGTGAATCCTTTACAAGTGGACAGAGCCACTCTCAACAGGGGGAATCTTACTCCCACCCCCAGATTACTCTCCCTGCTATGGTATCTCAGATTCTATGTTTAATTTGTTCATGAATGATAATTAACTGCATATTTAGTAGTTATTTGAAATCATTGTACTCGAAATGCATTATACCAAACTCTAATTCTTGTGGTTCTAGAGTACCGGTGCTTTGACTAATCCTCAAACACACCCAACTGGTGAGAGCGGAAGTGGTCCAAATCCTCCTCTTGGTCAGAGTTTTAGTATGTCCAGCATGTCCATTGGCCAGAGTGGAGGGGGACCTGCTGGTCAAACATTTCTTCAACCTACCGCTGTGGTTCCACAGGTATCACCAGGGGTACCTCAACAGTATTTTCAGGTGAAAAGGGTGATGTAACACGTAATTTCATGAAAATGAAAGCTATGTTTGCACTGGAGTTACAGTATTTGCCATCACTGCTACTGGAAATAAATACTGTATATTCTGTCACATTCTGTCACATTTGACAGTGACTCTTTTCTTTTAAGTGACTATCAAATATCAAATAGCATCTACGAATCAAACCTCATAATTGCTAAACTGTACAGTTTCCCCCAGGCTGTTTGTCAGAAGAAGTGGTGAAATACAAGAAATTAATTGGAATGTCAAAATGTCAAAGTATGTTTTTGATCACTATCTCAAGTTATCAAATTCATCCAGATCTGCACTAGAACACTGTGGGAAACTCTTTGATTTAAACCTAATTGAATGTGTTTGTAATTTGTACTTCTATTCCAACGCTTATTCTTAACCTTATTTTTTCTGCTGCTTTCTTCCCTTTTTTCATTCAACTGCAACCAACATTGCTTTCATGTCATTACATTATCACTGAGTAGTCACAAACATTCCCATCAGAAGCATTTCAAACCAACACTCCTCATGGGTCAATGGCCCCTTCACAGTCCTGCATACCCCCGATTTCCCCGCAAGCACCTGTTAATGCCCTCACTACATCCATGTCAGTTAGTGATCCTGCTGGACTAGCAGGGAACATTTTGCCCCTCTCTCAGCAACCTGCCACTCACATGCAGTTGTCTGACATTCCCCATTCAGCTCCACAGCAAACACCTGTTGCTATCCCACAGCAGACTATTGTCCCACAACAACAGATAGGGATGGATCCCCAGGTCCTGGCCCTTCAGCAGCCACAGATACAACAGCAAATAGAGGCCCAAGCTTCCCTGCTCGAACAACAAGTCAGCGCCAATCAGCCTCCGGTACAACAGCATCAGCAGAGTCATTCAGCTTCAGCTGTCCAAAAACATCAGAATGATCCTCAGCAGCACGTCCAACCAATGTCTCAAAAGCATGTGTTGACACCACAAACAGGTATGGAGCAGCAAGTTATATCAGCACCACAGCCAGGAGAACAAGCCCAGACCTCCAGACTGCATCAAACAGCTGACCCATGTGAGCAAACAATGATACAACCACAACTGTTACAGCAGCAGCTCCAGCAACACCATGCTCTGTTACAACTGCAGCAACATCAGCAAGGTCAGCAGCAGCAGCAGGCAATGCTGCTGGAGCAACATCAGTTGTATGTCCAGCAACAGCTTGATCAGCAGCAACAAAGAGTGCTCTTTCAACAGCAGCAGCAGCAGCAGCAGCAAGCACTGCAGCACAAACAGCTGATGGACCAACAGCAGCAGCAAGCTCCCATTCCACAGAAACAAGAGCAACAGCAAGGTTTTGTTCAACAAGAGCAGCCGGTACAAGCATTTATACAGCATCAGTTAGAGCAACAACAAAGGCAACAGCTCCCCTCACAGCAACAGCAGTTATATCAACAAAACGGACAGCACCAAAGTGGAATAAAAACAGAACCTGAGATACAGCAGCAGCAGCAGCACAAAAATGTATTTCAACAGCAGCCCCAGCACACACACCAACAAAATGAACAAATGCAGCAACAAACCTTAATCCAACAGATGGATCAGCAGCATGTGCTAATACAGCAACATTTGCAACAGCAGCTCCTGTTACAACAGCAGCAGCTACAACAGAAAGCTCAGCTGGAGCAACAGGAGCAACTCAAGCAACAGATTGAGCAGCAGCAGCAAGCTCTGATGCAAAAGCAGTTTGAACAACATCAGCAGCAGGTCTTGTTGCAACAGCAACAGGTAGAGATTTTACAGCAACAGGCTCTGATGAAGCAGCAGATTCAAGAGCAGCAGCAGCAGCATGCTGCCATCATCCAGCTTCAGCACTCTGAAAAGCAAGAGCCACAAAGCAACATTGAGTTGCAGATTCAGCAGCAATATGCAAACGCCGGTCAGTTTACGCATCATACCGGTCAGCAGCAAATGAGGGAGCACCAACAGCCACTAAAACTGGCTCAGCAGGAGTCAACAATTGTTGCTCAGCCGCAGTACCACACAAATGTGATAGATCCTCATCACTCAGTGGCTCCAAGTGGTACTGACACAATTCATCATCAATCTCAGATAATCTCTCAAACTCAGATCCCTATGGCTACTCAGACGACACAGATCCCTGTCCAGACAACTCCACAAAGTGAGGTTCATATCCAGAGACAAGGTCAAATCCCAGTCCAGTTCTTATCTCAGTCAGCACCACAAGTGTCTCAAGCTGCGACTGAGACGCATGCAACCCCTTCAGTATCAATTATACAGGGGCAAACGCAAGTCATTCAGGGCCAGCAAAGTCCTTTACAGGCCTGTTATCCTGGACCTTTAATTGCAACACCGGGTCAGGTGGCTGGTCAGGCGTTAATCCAGGCCCAGCCTTTACACACAGCCATTTCCCAGCCACAACAGGGCCAGGTTGAACTACAAATGATGGGACAGCAAAGCCAAGCTACTGCTGCTCCAGTTATTAATCAAATCCAACATGAGCCTCATTTGCAGCAACATGTTCAACTTCCAGGCATTCTCCAACAACAACCTCAAGGCCAACCACCTTTCCAGGCGCACCCTCAGACGTCTGCTGGCTTGTTTAACCCCCAGTATGTCGCTCAGCCCTCCCACCAAGGCATGCCAACTGTACAGCAGGATATGACTCATATGTCACAGCAGCATCAGCAGGCAGCACTCCAATATCAACAGAGGATTCTGTCTCCTGGCTCAGCTGTTGCTATTGGAACGATGACTGATGGTTTCTCTTCAGTGGTTGACCCTATAAACTGTAATGCCCCCCCTCCTCCTTTGCAAGCAGGACAAGGAGGAGTTCCATGCCAAACAAGGTCACAGCCAGTAGTTCAAGCCTCACAGCCATCGCTTGGAGGCACCAGTGACCCTTCAGTCCTTCAGCAAATCTCGCAGACATATATGCCTCAGGCTACTGAGCAGTACCAGCAACAGCTGCAGAAGCTTTCTGAAGCACAGCCACCACTGGCTCTACCTACCCCTCAGGTCCAGTTACAGGCACATACCATGTCAACTACCATCCAACAGCCACCTCCTCCAAAGCAGGCTTTTACAGCCTTTGAAGAGAGTCAACTTCCTCCACAGTGTCTCCCAACTTCCCACCTGGTGGTTCAGCCCTCTTCACAGTTGGGCTCCGGTAATGTGGCTGAACCTCAGTCACAGAGCAGGTCCCTGCCACTCTTCAGTCATTTAGGTGCAGGTGCCCCTCCATCTCCACAGCACCAAACCAAACCGATACTGCCTGCTCACACACACACACAGACCAGCAATCAAGCTCAAACACACTCCCAAACACAGACACAGTTTCAGACACAAACTCATTCTCATACTCAAACGCACACTGAGGCACCAGTACCCGAACTGCCTCTTCTGTCTCACGCAGTCTTTTCTGCTCAAATAATGCCCCTTAGTCCCTCACATACCTCATGCCCCCAAACATTACTACCATCTCTCCCACCCCAAGTACCTCCCACTGCTCCTGCTACAGAGCTTTCTACATCTCAACCAGCAACCCAGAAAACCTTACCAGGGCAGGCCGACTTTGTTCCCACCTCTCCTCCACCTGTCGCTACACTACAATTGCTTGACTCTAATGCTCCCATTCTGCCCCAAGCCTCGCTGCAAGACTGTGACCTTTCCCTGCTGGGCATCACTCAGGTACATCAAGTATGGTAGTTTGCTTTGTCAATGACAGACTCTACCCATATTGGCATAGGAGTTAGCCAAGGGAGGGGTCTACTCCCAACATATTTAAAACATATTTTTCATCCTCCTTACTGACTCAAACTAACATATACTGATTTGATTAAAATATTAAAACAACAGATGTATAGTAAACATTTTTTTTAACTATTTGAACTGTGTATAAATACTTTAGGGTATTTTAGAATTATTGCTCTCCTTGAACTGTAGGTGCAGAGTTTTTATATTGATGGAATGCATATATCATTTTATGGTATTTTAATCATATATCAAATCAAACAAGAGCAAACATTGTGTTCATAAATTAGAAATAAGTATGCACAGTTGGCTGATTTTGCTTATCAAATCCAGTGTATTTCCTCATACCACCTAAAGACCTTTGACCTATCAGTGCACAGCCAAAGAACATCTATTGGTGTTCTAAATAGCAACAAAAAAAAGATCTGGGTCACAAATACACTGGCAGTTGATAAAATGACCAAATCTGTGCAGATCTATGATCACCCAAACCACATTGTTGCTTTATTTACATCTAACGTTTTTCCTTTTCCATGTCTAAACATGTCTACTACCTGTGTGTATATATACCGCTCTGCAGGATGGCCCATACCTGACCAGTGCAGACCATCATTCTTCTTCAGGGTATGTCTGATAACAGTATAAACTCACATCTCTGTACAGGAAAAAATCCTAAAAGATTGCATACAGAAATTTGTTTGTTTTTTTATTATTAGTAAACATCTGTAAACTGGGGACAGTAGTTGTAGGGCATCAGGCATGTTGACCCATTCCTGCCTAATATAACCAGCTATGCAGCAGTCCTGTTTCTAACCTGTAAAGTTCCACATTGATATGTTTATTAGTTCCCAATAAGCCTAATTTGTTGCAATTGGCGCTGCACATTATTCCAAAGCCTAAAAACAATGTTCACATCACTTATGACCACAAATTTTTCACTGAATTCATATGTATTCCAGACACCTTTTGACATATTACCATTTTTAGGTCTGTTACAGCTAACGGTGAAGACAACCTTCTGCTTGCGGCGAATGGGAAATCAGAGAAATCAAAGACTCAACGAAGGACCTCCTGTCAGAGGCCCGAGAAGGGTTCACATCAATTCCAGCTGAGCATGCTTCAGGTGGAAGAGATAGAAAACCTTTGTCCAGTTTTTTGCATCAGGAGACAGATTTGAAACATGACATCATAATAATTTCTCTTTGTCTACATAGGTTTCTGGCAGTGGGGACAATATGGTAGAATGTCAGTTAGAGACCCACAGCAACAAGATGGTGACATTCAAGTTTGATATTGAGGGAGATGCACCTGAGGACATAGCAGACTACATGGTAAACTTTTCAAGTATTTGTCTTGTCTTGCTGCTCAAAAGTCATTGTCAAATATGCTTAAATATTTGGCTTGTGGTTACAGGTGGAGGAGGATTTTGTCCTTGATATGCAGAAAGAGAAATTTGTGGAGGAGCTTAAAGCAATTGTTAAGAAAGCCCAAGAAATTCTTCAAACGCATTCACGGGTATAATGATGCACATCTTTACTTTAGATTCTCTCAGTTTCCTGTCTTCACTGAATGATAACCACTTTGGATCTTTATTTCTCTTTTAGACCGGATCATCTGATCAGTTACACGTGAGCACAGCTAGCTCAAGTGAGTTTATCAATAGATTGTTTTTTTATTTAGAAAATGCATCTGAATGGAAAATGCTTTAAATGTTAGAATATATGCAATAGCACATAGTAATACGTATTTATGGTTTCTCAGTGGACTCAGTGCCCTATTCCTCTCCGGTCGGACGCTGGCGCTTCTTTATCAACCAGACCATTCGTCATAGAGACTCTTTTTCCAGCCAGGGAGCAGTCACACCACCACCCACTGCAGAATCACGGATTCCGCAATCCCCTCAAAGGGAAAACGGTGAGCTCTACTCAACTCCTTATAAATGACGCTGCTTATTAACATTTCTAAACATAACGGAAATTAACTGTGATTTTCCTTGCTGGTGTAGAAAGTGAAGGATCCCAGAGTATGGAGCCTTTGACTGGAAAGAATTCTTCCCCCACAGCCCCTTCTTCGAACTCAACCCCAGTCTCCACTGTCTCAGTCCCTGTCTCTGTGGCCCATGCTCCGCAAACACCTGCCTCTGAAACTGTCACTGAATCTGCCTCTGTTCCCCTCATTGCCTCAAGTTGCCTTTTTTTGCCAATCCTCACCCCAGCTTCTGCTGACCAAACTCCCAGCGCTCCTTCAACCACAGTAATACCTGGTGCTGCTAACATCCCCATATTGTCTACTGCCCCATCTGTTGTGTCTCCTTCTCCAACAACCATACCTCCTGACAACCTTACTCCCCCTGTTACCAGTGTTTGTTCCACTATAGGTCAAAATACAGCAGACTCAGTGATCATTGCACAGAAACCGTGTGTATCAGCAGTAGACCTGGCCTCTGCTGCTCCTAATTCCCCGTCTCCTGCTGCAGTGTTGCCAGTCAGCCAAACAGGTGTTGAAAAGCAGCAGACATTAAATCAGGTAGCCACATCTGCCCCACTGCAAACGCAGCAACAGAATACATCCCAGCAGCAAGCCCCGGCAACACAACAACCACAACGGTCAACACCGCAACAACAGCTATCACAGCACCAGATCTACCAGGATCAAATTCCGCTGCAGCAAGAGCGAGCGTCACAACCTTCTCTGCAACAATTACAGCAACAGCAGCTAATGCAACAACAAGTATCCCTCCAGCAGCAGCTGACCGAGGTGCAAGTACTCCCCCAGCCAGGCCATGGAGATGTGCCACAACAGTCTGTGCCACTCCATCAGTTTTTGCCACCTTTGCCCCTACAGCAGACCCAAACCCCCCCAACCTCCCTGCAGACCCTGCAACCTCAACAGCAAACGCAGCAGTATGCCCAACAGATACTGCAACAACCTCAATTTCCGGTTGTGGCACATCAAGCTGCAGTATTTGCCCAGCAGCAGGCTAACATTGATCAGCAGCAGCAGCAGGTAAATGTCCAGCAGACAGGACATTTGGAGCAGCTGCAGCAACAGCAGCAGCAACACCAGCTGTTTATGAGTGTTGTAGCTCAGAGCCAAATGCTGCCTTCTTCCATTGGCCAACAACTTGTTCAACAGCAGACACAGCTAAATGTTAGCCCTGTCCCTCAACAGCAGATTCTACAACAAATCCAAATGCCTGCTGAAATGTTGCAGCAGCATCCGCAGTCACAGAAACAGCTGCAGCACTCTGAGCAACAACAGGAAATGGTTAAAGCCATGCATACACCCCAGAGACAGCAGCAGTTTTCTCTGCAGAAGCAGCCCTCTTTACAGATGTCAGAGTCAGAGGCATCCACGGGAGAAACAAGTTTTACTGAGGATACGGGAAGCTATTCTGCCCACATTCCTGCTTCATCCGACTCCTCTCTGCCCCCTCTCCATCTGAGCACCACTGAAGCCCCCTTACCCAATTTCTCCCTGGCAATGACACCATCTCCCGCTCAGCCTTCGTCTGTGGCCGAGTCAGACAGTGAAGGGCCCCCCAAAATTGAGTTTGTGGACAACCGTATAAAGACTCTGGATGAAAAGCTGAGAAACCTGCTGTATCAGGAGTATAGCAGTGGCGGCACACTGGCTGGGGCTGCTTCTGTTCCTACATCAGCTGCCTCCACATCAGCAGGAGGGGATGAATCATCTGAGCCACAGTCTCTTCACCACTCATCTTTTCCCCCACCTGCCTCTTCCTCAGATACTTCCCCCCACTCCTCATCCTCCACTACCTCCTCCACCACTTCTCGTTCTTCTTCCACCTCTCCTGACCCAGAGAGAGATGGAGACGGAAAGCAGGCTTCTTCAGAAGTGCCCGACCCTGTGGCGTCGGGTCCAGTGGAGCAGCAGCCTGGCCCATCGCTTACCTCCGCTTCTGTCTCATCCACCCTGCCTGCTTCTCCCCTGCTTCCAAGTCAGGATGACTCTGCAGTCTCCCAGTGCCCACCTTTACCAAGAGAACCAACCATCCTTGTGAGTGAATAAGAAGAGTGACCTTCTGAGTAAATTCTCTCTTAGATATGTCTTTCACTGTTTTGCATTAACTTTATTTTACTGTTTATGTTTCAGTGTGTCATCTTTCAGATGTCTGTGATTACTTGTCAAATTTAAATGTTGAGCATCTCTCCCTTTTCACATCTCCATGCGGGAACCCTTAACTGTCTTAACTGTTCTAGGCTGTACCCACACACTCTGACACCAGTGCCTCTGGAGATACTTCATGGTCCTCCAATCAGCACCCGATCCCCCTCCGGCATGGACGGCAGCAGCATAATGCAGGAGGTGGATATTTTGGCCTAAACCTGACATGTCCTAGTATCAGAAATCCTGTTAGCAAGAAATCCTGGACTCGAAAATTCAAAAACTGGGCATGCAAACTGCGCCACTCCGCCAGCTTGTTCAAGAAGCCCAGAGTCCAGCAAGGTAGCGTCCTCTTAGGGAGCGAGAGAGAGAGCGCGAGACTGAGAGAATGGGGTGTTGGGGCATGGACTTACATCCTATGTCTAATACTAGGTTAACATAGTGAAATAACTTTCTTACCACTAAAACGTAATAAAGTTTAATGCTAATGACTGATAATGTTTAAAACTGAACAATTATGTTTTGTATATTGTTATTTTCTCGACTCCATGTAACGTCAGTGTTGACATCACTGCATACATAACTTTTTTTTTTGTTTTTTTGACTAAATTTAATTTCCTTGCCAACTTTTCTTTTTGCATGGTTTACTCAGAGGCAAGAACGTTGGAGAGTAGAGGAGGGTAGCAGATTGTCACAGAGTAGGAAGAGGTTGGCATAAAAAATCTGATGCCCTCCAAGTGCAGATGAGCTCTGGAGTAAAACCCAGCTGTGACTTTTGCCCAGGACACGTCCCCTCATATGACACATCCCTTCACTGCCCCAAGCCTACAGCCACTACCAGCAGCATCCTCCTCACTTCCTCACCCACACTTGCGTGCTCAGTATAGAAAGCACAGTGAAAGTCGCATTATAAACAGATGAGATAGAGGCTAAGTAGTTTAACTAATAAAAAGCATTGAAAATGCTTTTGCACGTTCTGCGTAGTGTTAGTGGATGGTGGGTGGAAGCCTGAGTTCTGGCCTACGCTGCATTACGTTTTTTATTCACATTTTTATGGAAACAGGGTTGTTTACGTTGTCAATGACCCAGGATCTGCGAGATACTGCTAGGCTTGTGCACAGGCAGGCTTTTTATGTGTGTGAGTTTTGTCATGCTGTTAAAAATACTGTACTTCACCCATTTTTGCACGTGTTTGTGTTTATATCTGTTGCATGTTTAGCAGTAGCTTAGATCTTCTGCTACAAGAACACATGCATGAGCATCAATGTTATGTTCCACACAAGTGACTAATAATGGACCATTATCTGTAAGTAACACCCATAACAGGCTTCACATTTTGTTTTAGTTTTTTGGTTTATCTTGAATCATTCTTTCATTATCCATCCTCACAATTTGTTAATATAATAATCCTGAATGTCAGACATGGGCTGATATCACTGTCGACCTGGTCTCAGGTCTAAGGTGTGATATTGTGCTTTGTTGTCTAAGTATCACTGAGAGTGAAAGAGTGGATGTGTGGGGTGGGTTGGGTATTCTGACTTTTATTGCCATCTGACACGTTTTAATAACTACAGTTTTGTTTTTGATGCAATAACTTTTAACCACTCCTCCCCACATGCCCAGCAGATGTTTATTTCACAACCATAGAAAAATGTATTCTTCAGTTTGTATTTATCATTTAGCAATCAACACAACATATAGAATGCTCACACATTTTTAAGATGTGCATGTAAAGCTAATTAAGTCACAGAGTTGATGATGTGAAACATTGATGAGTATTTTTTAATAGTTCGTCTGTTGTCATGCGTCACGTCTGTCTGTGTGCACCTCTGTGTCGTGCCTTTTTCTGTGTTTGTCAACATTCATTTACTCTTCTTGTACATGTGTGTCTGTGTTCTCGTCTCTACGTCCTTGCCTCCCCCTTTTTGTTTTTCATCCCTATCTCTTCATCAGAGAAACAATCGAGCAGTCTGGCACTTGGAGATGAGAAGGAGGCGACACCACTGAATCCGCCTCAATCACGCACAGGACGGTTTCAGGTAGCACTAATGCTTCTAAATGTTGTCCTCTTTTTTTAATTAGTCTGGGTGTTTTTTTAATACCTCCCACATCTACTGCTGTCAGGTGACCCCGGTGCCCCAGACCTCCCCCCCAAAAGAGATGGCATCAGGCCACAGTAGCACTCACAGGAAAGTGGGTCGCTTCTCTGTAACCCAGGCTGAGACCAAGAAAGACTACAGACAGACTGACAGCTCACCAGTGTCTCCTGATTTGGAAAGAGAGAGGAGGAGGTCTCGGACAAAGGAGGGGGATAGAGAGGAAAGTAAGAGAACGCCATCAGCAGCCCACCTGCCTCGAGGTCTTGGGCACAGCCACTCGCCACTGAGCAGCAGTGATGACGATAATGATGAGAGTGAGCTGGAGGATGAAGAGCTGAGAAAGGAGCTGCACAAACTCAGAGAGAAGTATGGCGGTTAATCGTCTTCTCTTTTTTTCTTTAACGGTCTGTCTTTGCATACGGTTTCAAATGAATATCCTTTTTTCACAGGCACATCAAAGAGGTGGTTTCTCTGCAGGCTCAGCAGAACAGAGAGCTTCAGGAACTTTACAAACAGCTGCGTTCCCTAAAAGACCAAAGACAGAGTCTGCCTGCTTCTCTTTCCCGAACTCCTCCACCTCCTGTCCTGTCTCCACGCAGGCCAAGGCCAGGCAAAACTAAGCTTCGACCCAGACCTCACTCTCACATGGATAACAATGGAGTGACTCGCGCTGGTTAGGGTTTAAAGCCATTTTTCTTCAATTTCTTGTTTCTACCCTTTGCTCCCTGTGTACCTTTATCTCATGTGTCTCTTCTGCAGGGATTCACCCGTCAAGTAGTTTTTCAGGTGGAGAACAGGGTAGAGTGTCGTCACTTTTTAACCCAGAGCATCATACCTCACTTCTTGCAAAAAGAGGTAAAAGTTGCTATGACAGAATTTAATCAACTAATGCCGGTCAGTGATACTAAGAAGAAGTTTCTTCTTCCACAGATCACAGTCCCTCAAGAAAAAGCACATTCACAGATGAATTGCACAAGCTTGTTGATAATTGGACAAAGGAGATGGTTGGCCCTGTCCCACCCAAGCCTTCTCTGAATCAAATCAAGCAGATTCAGCAGGTACAGGAGTTAGGGCGCTGGAGCCAGTCAGAGGTATGACGACACGCTCCAAAAAGGATGTAGATTGTTATGTAGACTAACCAAACTGCATTAGGTGCATTGTTTTTAACTTTGTGATGAATTAAAGGTTAAAAAATGATTAAATATTATGGATATTTTTGATGAGGGACATTTGTCTGACCAGTCAACAGATTTGTCTCCATATTCATTAATATAATGCCAACAGGTGACCCCGCCAGTTTGGTTTCAAGCAGCACGACTGAGCCCCCAGGCCCCCGCTGCTCCTGCAGTCGTGGCAGCGGCGCCTTCTTCTCATTACAGCGGTGGAGGAAGCCTGACCACCATACCCTCATCTGGGCCTCCACCACAACAAACCCTTGTAGCTCAAGTGCCACAGGTTCAGCAAAATGTGCACCTTCCTCAGTCTCTCCCCCTCCATCAGATGACCTATCAGCAGTCCCCTCTCTGCCAGCAAACACCCCAGCCGCGGATGCAAACCCCTATTCAGTCACTGTCACAGACACAACCAACCACCCAGCTGCCCCACTCGCCATCACAGAGCCAACCGCTGCTGCCTTCCCAGATGCCCACATCACCAGTGTCCACGGTCACCTCTCTGCTGCCTGGCAGTGGTACCTCTGTACCCACTGATAGCTCTGCTGCTACCGGGGGGGCATTTTGCTCCTGTTCTTCATCTTCCCCTACATGTTGCTCATCTTGCTCAACTGCTGCTATACCTTCCAGTGCCAAAATTCACCAAACAACCCCCACCTCTACTCTTCCTCTGGGACAGAAATGAAACCAAGTGAAGTGTGAGGGAAATATGAAGGTCAAAGAAATGGAAATACTCAGTGGGTCAGTACGCAAATCTGATCCATTTGGAGTGTTTGTTTTGTGTACGTGTGAAAGAGTTGTGACTGAAATGTGTATATAGATTCCAGGGTGCTACTGGATGTGGTGGGAAATGAATGTTTAAGACAGATACAGTCAGGATGGATGTTTGGATGTTGAAATGTAAAAAAAAAAAGTCTTAAATATATGAGTGTGTGCATTTATGAGTGTGGGTGAGTGTTTATGGGACATTTGAGTACATATCACTTTGGATACAAGTCCTGTTTTTGTTTGCAAACCTCTGCACCTGAAATCTCCCAAAGCAGAGACAAGAAGGACAAACTATTTGACGATGTTGGCCTTTTTGGTCGGCTGCTTACATTGAAAGGACTATCAATTTTAAAAGTGCAATTAGTAATGGTCATCTAAATTGTATTGATTTATCTGTGAGGCATAAAATATTTTTGTAGAGGCACAGTGGTGATTATGATGCATCGAAGATTTTTCTTCACCACCTTTTAATCTGTAGGCATACAGCACAATGTGTTTCAATGGGCAATGATAAAAAGAGAAAAAGAGCATGTTGCACAGTTAAGCACGACTAAGGGATCTGGAAGCCCTCTTCTCCACAGTGCAGCCAAACATGTTGCAGTGTTGTGTACGGTACAGCATGTGTTTTGTAATGTTTTGTGTTTGTGACAGAAAACTGTTCGAATTAACACGATCAAACGAGTTCATTATGCGATGATAACCTGAAATATTCTCTCTGTGT
Organism: Menidia menidia; assembly: GCA_907169785.1. Taxonomy (NCBI): domain Eukaryota; kingdom Metazoa; phylum Chordata; class Actinopteri; order Atheriniformes; family Atherinopsidae; genus Menidia; species Menidia menidia. The sequence goes on from CAJRST010041110.1 coordinate 8,273,682, forward strand.
TCAGAAAATATCTGAATACACTCAACTCAAGACTGCATGACCCTATTACTAATTTGACTTGCCTGAGTGCAAACTGCCTGCTCCTGCTTTATATTCATGAAACTCTCAGTCACTGTTCCCATCCCGCCAAGCTGATAAATCACAGGCGCATTTGCTTTCAGTCTTATGGGCTTTCACGTCTGACTTTTTTGCTTTCAGTTTAAGCTCTGCATATCAAAGTTTATCTGTCAGGCTAAGGAGGAAGACGAAAAAATTATTTGTAAAAAAAACAAAACAACCACTGCCAAGTTATTTTTAACTGGGGAAATCACAGTGAAATGTTTTTTCCCGTGATGCCTTTTTAAAATGACTGCGTTGTTGTGAGTGTGTACTTTTTCTGTGCGGCAAAGCTGTGATTGTCTCCTGGTATATGGCATCACGAACAGCGCCCTTTCCATTTTTTGTCCATTCAAAGTAGCCAATCAGATTTCACTATCCTTAAAAGGAAAGAAATAACTGCTCGTGTTCTGGGATGGCTTCTTCAACAGACAGAAAAGTGACAATTTGATCATTTGTGTTTCAGTCCTCGGTTACCTTCTCTGCTTTCCATTGCATTTTTTTCCAGTATCGGTTGTTAAACATTTAATCTTTGACCACAGGCTTTCAGTGTAACTGCATCAGTCAAGGGTTGAATTAGGGCCGTAGGGACACCACTAAAGATTTATTTTCTTTATTTCCCAACAGACTTCAATACGTCTTATTTGTAAATGCCGAGACAAGCGGAGTAATATATCAGAAGAAGATACAGTACTTTACAGTTTATTGACGTTTTAGTGCACCTCACAATAAACATGTTTGACTAGTCTTGGTCAAGCTTTAATACATTTTTTCATTGTTATACTTAGCCTGTAGTCAAAGCAGCATTTCTGTTTTACTGATTATAGAGATTGTGTGCCACAGACAACAGGAGATTGCACTGTGTGGTAAGAAGAGCTTAATGTGACTAAAAGACATAAAAAACATAGTCTAAAGGGGGAATAGTTCATACTATAGAGTATGGTTGTTGAGAGACTGGAAAATCTAGAGTATGACATTTTCAGTTCTCTGTATTTGTTGCTTTTCAAGACTTCCTACATCCTCCCAGAGATGTAGTTCATTAATAGTGATGGTGAGATACTGTGCTGTTTATGTCTGATACTAACATGTATCTAACAAGCCACAGCTTGACAGTCAAGATTATGAAGCAGGCTTTGTCCTTGAAGTGTTACCAAAATGTTATCTAAAATATAAAGATTATTTTTGTATTTTGGAATGGGCTTGTACAAATTGTAAAATTGTGTTCTCATCATTTTAAAGGAGAGGTTATTTGAAATTAGAAAAAAAAACAACAACACTGGTTTTCATCCCTGTTTACATGGGACTCCCTTTCCTTAAATACCTCTCTGGGTACTGGCAGGCAAGACTTTTCTTTCAGAAAAGTGTTGGTCATTTTTGACTACATACTGAGTCTCTGAATAATGCTAACCTGGACAACGTATTACAGAGTAACACCAGCTTTTTTGCTTCACTGCAGGTCAAATATAATTAAACAAATAATTGCAATGACATTCTGGGGAGTCCCAAAATGGTGACTGAGAACCAATGATAAGAATACATTTGGCCATAAAATGAAATTTAAAAAACAGAATTAAAGTTTGTTGCTGGTGAGTTAGCCTCTGTAAATTGTAACTAATTCAGCTGTTGATTTTATTTATGTTTTGTAACTAATCAAAATAAACGATGTTCAACATCAGATTTCCCTTTTTTTCTTATTTGCCAGTTAGAATAGACCCCTCTGGGGTTCTCTTTTGAGTTTTTCCACAGGAATTTATGCATTGCCTACATTTAAACCATCATTTAAATTTTAAAATGAGTTATTATATAAAAAAACTCTCTGCTTTGATTTTGTTAGGTTTTTGTCCAAATACAGCATGGGATTGAGCAATTTTTACAAAATAACAGTGGACTTTCCAGTCATTGGTTTTATGTTGAAAGGGTGACTTGGATGTGAAGTAAAGTTATAATCATGAAGTATATATGGTTAGTATCTTTTAAAAAAAAATAATTAAAAAAAATCTAAATTCTATGAAGATTAACCCACAAGCAGGGGTCATGGGTGGGGATGGTGAAGAGATTTTTTCCACTTTAACCTGGGATAATCAGGTCTACATGCACACTTTATAAATAAGTCTAATGGCATAACATTTCAGTTTTGATCATGATTTCAACAAAAATGACTTATATATAAAAGCAGGGCCTTAAAATCTGATAATCAAGTGAAAAAAAATCTTGTTTGCAGAGACCAAGAATATATCTGCCAAAGGAGTTAAACAATATGCAGTGTATTTGTTCATTTACTTTTCAATATTCGAACATGTTCATTAATTGGTTTTATTGTTAAACAGTCCTTACTTGCAGATTGTATTTTGCTTTGTAAATTGCACACAATATTGTAAAGTACATTTTAATGAAAAATGTTGCTCCCTCGTTTTTAAAAAAAATGCAACTTGGTTTTTCTGTTGGCAACTTTATTGTTCCACCCACGACGGACAATGACGACAACGGGCTGACGTTATTCCCTTTGAAATGGCGCTGATGCAGTTAATACGCTGTTGTTTTTAGTCATTGTGTACGTTTTGGTGACTGTAGGTCTTACTTTTCGGGCCCTTTGTTAACATCTGGACCTGGCCTTTATATTGGAGCATCACGGAGTCGATAAACAAAAATATAGTGAAGCAAACTGTTAATAACTGACGTTGCATAATAAGGCCGCAGCTTCCCCCGAGTTTGCGTAGGGATTACAACCGACTATCAATGCTTGGCCTAGCCAAAGAGCTACAGCTCGGTGAGTTGCAAGCGGTTAAGGCCACTTTAGGCGTTAGAAGTGTCCTTGGTTTCGATTATCCAATTGCACTAACTTCAGTAAACGCTTTTTCAACCAGTTGTACATAAAGTTGTTGTGAAACAGTCGTTTAAGTTCACACTTTCCTCAATATTGTGTTTTGCTAGCTACAGTCAGCTATCTCGGCTAACGCTAGCTTACTTGCTATTCAAGTCGGAAAACGTTGCCATGCAAAGTGTTTACAAACTGTCAGCTAACGTTACAAACTCAATTTGGTAAAACGTTTAATGTAATCAGCAAAGCAAATAATGTCTCATTACACCTATACGAAACATGCAATTCATCGGTTTATAACTAAATAATAGACAATTGGTCATCTAGGACATCACTTAACTTTATTCCACACAACCGAAGGAAAATGAGTTTTGTTGTTAAGCTAACTGCCTGAACTGGTAGTTTTTAACAAGAAAGCAGGTTGTTATTTAGCACCTTTTAACAAATAAGCATACGGTGTAATTGCATTTTTGTATTGTCTGATCACGAACTAATTTAACTGTTCCTCTCACTTTTTATGTTTGCTTAGGTTTTCAACTGAATCTCAGCTGGCATGTCTGTAACTAACGGGGATGTGGAAGTGAAGTGAAATCTTGAGACTAGTTCACTCCTGTTGAAATATTATTATTATTACGTGATTGATAAAGCCCTTGCTTTGTCAGTCTTTTATAGTCAGATTTTTTTAAAAACGTAAATCATTTGAGGAGTATTTTTACACACAAAACAGACAGCATGGCCTCGGTGCCAGTGTACTGTTTGTGCCGCCTGCCATATGATGTGACACGGTTCATGATCGAGTGTGACATTTGTCAGGACTGGTTTCATGGAAGGTAGGATTATTTTAGATTTTGTTGATTTTTATTTTGTAGAGAGTTTCAATATTGTGTTATTTAATTCTCCAAAATTTGATGTCATATATTGCCTCGAGTGATTTCAAAAGCTATTCTAATATCGAACTATCCGATACTATAAAGCATACTTTAAGTGAAAGCATTGTTTCTATGTAGCTGTGTTGGAGTAGAGGAGGAGAAAGCGACTGAAATAGACCTGTACCACTGCCCCAACTGTCAGGTCACTCATGGGCCGTCTGTCAGTAAGTTTCCTGTTTTTATTTTTATTTTTTTCATTGTCAGCTTATGGATGGACAAAATGATGAGATTCCTATTTGCATACATCTCTGAGTTAGTTATGATGCCACGCTTTGTTGTTCTGGAGGGGCTTCTGTCGATAGTAGCTTTCTGTGTCTGTTTTTTTTAGTGCGCAAACGTCGCGGAGGCAATAAGCACACAGAGGGAAGTACCACTGGAGGAAGAGATCCAAGTCGGCCTGTGAAGACCGGAAGTCCACAGTTTGTTAGGGAGCTACGGAGCCGTACGTTCCCGAAGTAAGACCCCAGTCCAGCAGTGGCGGGCGTTTTTTTCTAAGCAGGTTTAAATATACAACAATGATGTACTGAACACAACACACTGCTCTAACAAGGTTCTACACTTTGAAATAGTTCAATATCCTTTGTTCAGCATTTCCCTTTATCAGTGAAATTTTGTATACTTCTACCCCCCTGATATGTGCCCGTGTTGTTACAGTGCGGATGAAGTCTTGCTAAAGCCATCTGGCGCACAGCTAACAGTCGAATTTCTGGAAGAGCATTCATTCAGTGTTCCTGTCCTGGTGTTGAGGCGGGATGGCTTAGGCATGACCCTTCCTCCATCGTCATTTGGCGTCACGGATGTAGAGCACTATATTGGTAATTTTTTTATTTTTTATTAAACAAATTAATACTTAACTCTACTCTTGTTTAACAAAAGCAAAAAAGTATGAGCATGTCACTCTTATTCTGATGTCTGTACTCTTTTCAGTGCCTTTCAGTTAAATAAAATGTTGTTTCTTAAAGATATCTTATAAAATAATGCACAGCTGATAGCCCTTAAGACCATCGAGTAATGGTCGTGCAGAGAATGAAGTTGGCTTATGGTTTTTTCAGGCGTTAAGGTCAGGTCTGCTACAACTTTTTAAAAGCTGATTGAAAATAATATTTTAACTTGAGCTTTGTATGTTTGTACACAATCTTTTATTTCTGCATTAATTGTTGTCTTACTCTGTTTTAAGTATGCAGACTTTGTACCTGATTTACAATATGCACAACAATAATAAACCTCAAATTAATAGTTTCATTTATATCACATATCATAAGTTCTTTTCTAGGTTGCATACCCATCAATTCTTGTTAATTGCAGGTTCAGATAAAGAGATAGATGTGATTGACGTGTCTCGGCAGTGTGATTTGAAAATGCGTTTGGGCGACTTTGTTGAATACTACAACAGCCCCAACAGAGACAGGGTTCTCAATGTGATCAGCCTGGAGTTCTCTGAGACCAGGTACACACAGATAGTATTTATTATTCAATGCTTCCTCATTTTTTATGTTTTTTTACTTGAATTCAGCTTCTATAACATTTTGGAAATAATTCCGGTGTGTCTTGGATCTGTTGTAGGCTTTCAAACTTGGTGGAAACTCCTAAGATTGTGCGGAAACTCTCATGGGTGGAAAACCTGTGGCCAGAAGAATCTGTTTTTGAACGTCCCAATGTCCAAAAGTACTGTCTGATGGGAGTGAAAGATAGCTATACGGACTTCCACATAGACTTTGGAGGTACCTCTGTGTGGTACCATGTCCTGAGGGTAAGTAGATAAACATGATATAGTTATATTTTTCAGGTTTCAGAGACTTTTCCTGCACTTAAATAAGTGTTGTATTTTAAAAGTTTATCTTTCTGCTTTCACAGGGTGAGAAAATTTTCTACTTGATTTCACCCACCCCAGCCAACCTCGCACTTTTTGAGAGGTGGAGTTCCTCGTCTAATCAGAATGAGATGTTCTTTGGGGACCAGGTTGATATGTGCTACAAGTGTTCTGTCAAACAAGGAAACACTTTGTTCATACCAACAGGTAAGGAGTGGATATGTAATCCAGTATTTGTAGTTTCCCATTGCTCTGTACAAGATGAAACAGGATTTAAACGTTCTTTTAGCCTTTATTTTTGTGTGGTGGTTGGAGTAATGTTGGGACAATACAGAAATGTTTAGTAATTAAACTGATTTCATCTGGGCATGTTTTGAATAAACCACATTTTTTGGTCTTGTGTTTGTTTCCAGGGTGGATTCATGCAGTGCTGACTCCAGTGGACTGCCTGGCCTTTGGAGGCAACTTCTTGCATAGTCTTAATATTGACATGCAGCTGCGGTTAGTTTTCTGAAGAATCTTCATAATATCTTCACATCAGATGAATTTACCGCTTTTAGACTCACTGGTGTTGCAATTGTAAATGTTGCTTTCCTACAAGCATATCAAAGCAAAGAAAAGAGATGGAGTGACTGAAATCTCATTTTTGTGGATAGTATTCTCAAAGTTGGCATACTTGGAAGTCTATAGATGGTATGTTTTTACATAGGCTGGCAAGTAGTTAGCAAATTGAGAAGCCTGTGGTGGGAATTAGGAATAAAGTTATTAATTTAGTATAGATAGGAAGTCATTGCATCAGCCACTACAGACCAGATTTGTTGCTGTTTTAAAGACTGTTATCCCCTCTTCACCTTTCACTGAAAACTGAATTATTCAAATGACAGTGGAAAATCAAATATGAATAACTTTTAGTTTTGTATGAGTTGATTAGCAGTTAATATTTTAGGGCCATCTGACTTTTCTCATGCCTTTGGTGTCTGTATTTCAGGGCTTATGAAATAGAGAAGAGATTAAGCACAGCGGACTTGTTTAGGTTTCCCAACTTTGAGACAGTGTGCTGGTATGCAGGAAAGCACCTTCTTGACACTTTCAGAGGTAAAGGACTTGAATTAACCTTAGATTTCTAATTAAATGATGTGTGTCTGTTATGCATCTTATTAGCATTATTAACTTTGTCTTACTCTGGCTAAGGTTTGCGAGAAAATCGCAGGCACCCTGCCAGCTATCTTGTTCATGGAGCGAAGGCCCTAAACAATGCTTTCCGCAGCTGGACGCGTAAGGAGGTAGAAACCATTTATGTACCTCACTTGTTGTTTTTTTTCTTCTCCATTTTTTGGCCTTTTTTATTTGATTAGATTGTTTTCTTTTTACCTAAAGAAGGTAAGAGAGTGAACTTAGATTGAGAATAGTATAAATAAAAATATTCTAGATGTGCAAGGTCTTCCCTTCATGAAATGTGGAAAGGAAAAATGTAGTATTGTGTTTAATGTGGTTTGGTGCACGCTGTTGAGCCGTGTGTATTCTCATGGTTCCACTATGAATTACCAGGTGCTTAAAGTCCGCACATGCAAAGCAGAAAAGAAAAGGCATGCAGGAGTGACGAATGCAAACTGGAGATTTGACTTTTCTTGAACTGTTCAAGGCTTTTTCCACTTGAAATATATATACATATATATATCACTGAATCCTTCATTTTAGACAGAAATGTATTGAAGGAGAACAACACCAATGTGATATGAGTTTCAACAGCCAGAAAGAAGTGAAGAGGAGTTACCAATATATCAGATCATTTAATAAAATGTATTTATACTACATATGCCACAACATTAACGATGAGTGAACTATCCAGTTTTTTAATGAGACTACTATGTTCATCATAAGTTTCTTTAATATGTTATAATGACTGACAGTTATCCCATTCTCAGTCTTTACCAGATCATGAAGTTGAGATCCCAGAGACTATCAACACCCAGACACTTGTTAGGGACCTGGCCAAGGAGATTCGTCTTGTCGAGGTAAAGATTAGAACTACTTGAAAAAAAAAAAAATATATATATATATAATTTGAAAATGGCATGCAGAAATGTATAGATGAATAACTTTTTTGCTTCATATTAAACTGTGCTTTGCTTCGCCAGGATATATTTCAACAGAATATTGGCCGCACTGGACCTCAGTTTCCTGGGGCGTCGCTTTCCAAAGCTCCATTGAGTTCCTCTAATAACTCTGGACGCCCCCCTGGAAAAAAGAAAGGACCCAAGCCCAAAGAGGTGGTAGGGGGCCTCGTATCCCCTGGACCCAAAAAGAAAAATCAGAAGGGGCTACTTAAGGCAGAAGCAGGAGAACTCGACCTCATTGAGATCCACACCAAACACACACTGAAGAAAATTCAACCCGGTAAATCTAAACACAAGAACAAGGTATGCGCGAGGATAATGAAATACTAAAAATTACTATTTAAGTGCATGTGTAAGTCAATGTCTAAGTGTTATAACAATATGTATTATATTCCCATCCAGCTGGAGCTGCCATTAGAGGAGTTTGAAGGGAAGCTAAACAAAAGCAAACTGAAGCTCGTGCTTACCAATGGGAAAATAAAAGGGTGAGTGTTGAAGCAAACTTTGTTTTAGTTTTCATACACTTGAAAACTTTAGCTTTTACTGTTTTTTTTGTTGTTTTTTTTATTCATAGTAAAAAAGATGGTAGCAGTAATGGTGCAGGGAGTGCTGGAAAGTACAAGCACCTTGCTACAGAGGGATCCAGTCTTTCTGATTTGGAATCTGAGGATGAATTGCAGATTGATGAGACCCCCCCTCCAAAACGCAAGACTCCTGGACCTGGCAAGAAAAAGAAACTAAGTGGTGAGCTTTGGATTCCTAGCAACAGTATACTAACATTTGATTAGAATTTCACAGATTTGATTTTGATGTGTGAATGCTCCCGTAGGTCTTCCAAGGAAGCTCCCACGGGCCAAACCCTGCTCTGACCCTAATCGCATCAGGGAACCAGGAGAAGTCGACTTTGACATTGAGGTGAAGACCAACAACGTTTTGTACATTCTGACTGTTGTCTTTAAGATGTAGTCACTTTAGACAGCAAAGCCTGAATGATGAGGAGGATAACTGACTCCGCTCAAATGATTTGCAGGATTTGGGTGGAAAGGTACTAGAATCGAGTGATGTTACACTGTTCATATCAGACCTTTAAGCAAGTTCTCACTAGTTACAATCACTCTATTTTCAAATCTTTTTTTAATTATCGCTTTGGAAAAGGTCTGTCAGGCTGTGATTTGTCGTGAAATCTATACCTGAGTAGTATGACAGCTCTTGACAGCATTTTTTTTTAATGGCTCCAGGAGGACTACACTACTGATGAAGAGGCGCTGGCTGCCCATGGAGTGAAGGGTGGTGCAGGGGGCATCCTTGATTTATTAAAGGCCAGCAAGCAGGTCGCAGGATTAGACTCTGCAGCACTGAGGTTGTGAGCCTTGTTTTACCAAATGATAATCTGAAAAAAAAAAAAGTTTTTCTAAAAATCTGTTGGATTGATTATTTATTTTCTTTCTAATGCCCAGTGAGGAAGCCCCAGCCTCTCCCAGCACTCGGGATGCTATCCAGGGTATGCTCTCCATGGCCAACCCCCCTTCATCTTCCTCATCTTCATCCTCCTCATCCCCCTCATCTATCTCTGGCGGCCTGACAGAGGGATTAGGGGTCGTCAAGGAAAAGGGTCGCAGGGCTGTGTGGGTGACTTCCGGAGTCAAGAAGACGGCAAACTCTGAGAAGAAGCCTGTTATCCAGCGGCCTGGAAAACGACCAATAAAAAAGCCTGCCCGTCATCTGAGCGATGAAGAGAGTCCAGATGAGCAAGAGACATTAGGAACTTGTTTTAAAGACTCTGATTATGGTGAGAAAAAACAAACATCCAATGTTTTTATGATTATAGATCAATACACGATTTTTTTTTAAAAATGAAGTAATCCTAAGATTATAGCGATGAATATGTTTTTAAAGTTTACCCTTCGTTGGAGTCCGATGAGGATGACCATACCAGCAAAAATAAGATGAAGCGGAAGAAAAACTGGGATGACACACCGTGGAGCCCAAAAGGTAGTTGACTACATGTCAACATGGACACTTTCTTTTTAACCTTTCTAATGGTTGATCTCTCAACAAGCTATTGCTATTTACAGCAAGGGTGATGCCCACCCTTCCAAAACAAGAGCGACCTGCCAGGGAAGGGGCACGAGTCGCCTCTGTAGAAACTGGCCTGGCAGCCGCCGCTGCAAAGTTGGCTCAACAAGTGAGTGAGAAAAAGTCAACGCATTAGTTTCAAAATATGTGTCCATGAAGAATGTGGAATAGAAAGAGCTTGACAGTCTTGTTTGTGCTTGTGACTCAGGAGCAGCAAAAACCTGCCAAAAGGAAGTACACCAAAAAGCAGCGCCCTCCTCCTCCAGTCGTCACTCCTCCACCTGTTCAGACCGAGCCTGCCCCGCTCTCACCAGCACCTGCTCCAGAGTCTGGAGCAGATGTCAGCCCAGACAGACGAATGGATTATTATTCTGCCAGTCTGTTAGACCATGAATACACAGCAGGACCGGGACCTTTCGGCCCCGGGGGCCCTCGAGGCAGTGGGGCCATGGCTCCTGGTGTATTCCTTACTTCTCGAAGACCCTCTCTGTCCCCTCAGAATAGCAGCTCTCATTCTGGTGCATCCCTTACAGGTTTAGCCAGCCAGGGGACAGCAGCAGTCGCTCAAGGTAGGTACAAATATTGACTTGGAGTAAATAGTACACTATTGTTTCATGTTTATATTTCTTTTGATGTATTTCCCTTATTTTTCTCTTTTACTTTGATTTAGGCAAACGCCCAAAGAAAGGACTTGCAACTGCAAAACAGAGACTTGGAAAAATTCTGAAAATTCACCGCAATGGCAAACTTCTCTTGTGAGAAGTGTTCAAAATGTGGCTGAAGACTTGAAAGAATGAAGAAAAGGCCTGTGTAAAGCAGGTCTGAAGGAAAAGGAGACGATTATCTATATTTTTACTTTGAATAGATTTGTTCACGATTTTCACTTGTTATCGAACCTCATCACATCTTTCCCTTCACCAGTTACTCTGCCCAACTCATCTTATCCACACGTACATTGGAGCTTTTTAGAGGAACCTCTGTGACTTTAATTATATCATTGCTGGAGGCACATTTAATATGGTGAATTTTTTTTAAATCTCACATATTTGACATTGTGCAAAAATACTGCAAAAAATGGGAACATAGGTTTAGCATAAATTGACAAAAACCAAATAATTTCTTTTGTTACAACTACTGTATATATGTAAAGTCCATTTAACATTTTTAAAATGGAAATAAAATAGCTTTTTCTAGTCAGGTAAAAAAAAGTAATGTTTGCATAGCCCCAAACCCCATGCACTTTTGTGCGAACAGTGCAAAACAGTCTGTAGATTTGGTGTTGTATGTAGCTGCCTTTCTTTTTTTCCCCAGTTTTCTGTAATAATGTTACAGCTAGTACACCACTCTTTACACAAACAGTTGTTAAAATATTCCCTGTGTGAAGCAGGCTACATGTATGATTCTTGGAGCTCTAAACACAGCATGGAAAGTTTTCATATTATTCCGAGACAACCGATTGTATTTATTTTTTCATATTTATTTAACAAGGCAGAATTTCTTTTTTTTTCTCTCCAGTTTTTAGCCTGTTTTAATGTAGCATGCATTGCCTCTCAGTCCTTATTGTGAGTACTTCAGTTATTTTCTACCACCTGAAATCTGAAGAAGACTCTGTTGTTCTGTTAGAATTTTGTTTAGTTTTTGTTGTCCTTGTAAATATTTGTAATATCTGTAATTTATATAGATGCATAGGAAAAATGGAAAAAAATTATGAGATGAGTTTTGTGCATGTTTGAGCCCCAAGTGTTGTCAGCTTTCTTGGGTAAACTGAAGAGATGTGCTTCATATCAGAATGTACAAGTCATAGCAAATGTTGGAGAGGTGTCAATGTAAATTAGTACAAACTTTGTGAAGGTGCAGGAAATTGATATGTAAATATCTGTTTTTAATTTAATTTCTTTTATAGTTCCAAAACTTTAAATCTTTCATAACATGTACATGTCTCATTTGGCCACTTGGGAAACATGATAGTTCTTTTTTTATATTTGTATGCAGTAAGTGTAATGTTCCATTCATATTGTCTTTTTAGTGTAATATTGGATGTATACCAGGAAAAAAAATGCCCTTGATGAATTTAATCCATTTTAGTTTTATATTTGTTCATACTTTGTGTTGGTGTGTACATTGTCTAAAACATGATGTGTTGATACAACCTGGACAAGATAAAATTTACCCTGGGCAAAATTGGCTTTTTCATTTTTTTTTTTTAATGAGAATATCACCAAAACCTTAAACGCGATTAGTGGACAAAGTAACTTGTTTTGTTTTCACCACATTTCAGCCTGTTGGAAATGTCAGGTATCAGACCCCTTTATTTATTTATTTTAAATGTTGAATGTAGGTTGTTTTTTTGTTTTTTTTTGTCGGTATACACAAATGAATGTTGTGTTGTATGAAACACGTCCACAACTCTTTCTCTTTTCACTGAAGTACTTATCTTCAGTGGAAACGACAGTTATTTGAAGGATATTGATATCAGATTCTCAGTCCTCAGGTTTTTTCCTTTTATTTTTTTTTTTACAAATTACTGTAATATTTTTTTAATGAATATTATTCCATTGATACATTTTAGATACAAATTACTTTGTTCAAATAGGTGGGCTAACATTTGTTATTAAAATGTTTCATCCTAATTGTGTTGAGTTTGAATAAACTATAAACATTAAACTATTTTTCATAAAGCCTGGAGAATCCAGCTGTGTACTTTCATGTGTCCATCACGAGGTTAAAACTGGAAATAAAAGTAAATATTGAATGGGTATGTCCTCATCAAAATAAAAACACACAAGCAGTCCTAATTTTTTTTTACGATTACAAGGGAGTGCCTTCTGTAGACACCAATAGCAGGTGTTCTCGCGAGAGCTAAACTACCGTACCACACTAGTGCAAGATGGAGAAGTAGATGTAACACGCATTCGAGGTAAGCAAATAGGCCTATTCCCATCGCCTGGTGTGGATTTTCACTCAACCTGTATCAGAGTTGTGTTCGTATATAGCCCCGCTGTTATTTTGCGCTTCTGTTCGGACTAAAAATTGCACATTAGTTTCTTTTTAAGGATAAAGTATGGGTCCTCTGCAATGTGAACCGCCATTTTTAATTTAGCCATGATCTCACGGACAGAGCATTGTGCGTAGCTTCTCATTGCTAGCTAGTTAGCTCTCGCGAAGCTCTCAAACATACCCGCCGCGCGCGCACACATACACACACAGAGACTGGTGTTGAGTGTGTATAGGTATGTTTGGCTCAACACAAGTCATAGCCGATCGTCTTTTTCTGGACACTCTCACGGTATAAGGAAACAACTGGTAACGTTCAAATGTGCGTAAGGTCAGAAAAACGACTCTTTGTGATGTGTTACCGTTATCTACCGGCACCAAATGAATCAGAAGTACCAATTGTTAGCTTGAACTGCTAGTAAATCTAGCAAACGTCACGTAATTAGCCATTAACTTTGCTAACGTTATCATGAACATTATCTGGAACTGCGTAGGTCTCTACTTTCAAAGCTCTGACAAAGTTGTTTGATCATACTAATCATACTAAATATTGTCCTTAGACTTATTATTTAATTTGTAGGATATGATAGCCCAGCTACAAGTAGCATCAGTTGCAGAAATTCAGTTTTCGTTTTAAATTAGGCACATCAAAAGTAGTCTCTTACTACCTAATAGACTTAGATCTGGCTATCACTCAGAGATACGTTTTTTTCTTTCTTTTTTTTCTGAGCATAAGAAATAACCCTTGCTATTTCTCATTTAGCTCCACAAGCCAATTAATTGGTCACACCTGTTTAGCTGATAAAGCAAAAATTAATCAGCTAATCACATGGCTGTTACTCCCTTTATCTGACTTGAAATAAGGGGTTGAAGTTACAGCCAAATCAGGACAGTAAAAAAAAAAAAAAGGGTTTTGTTGATAAATGACTTGTCGGCTGTTAGTATTTACAAAACCTAGGACTTGCTGGAATTTTATACATAAAGACCTAAAAAAGATGTTGTGGCTCATGTCTGAGAAGAGAGGTCGGATTAAGAGTATCCCAGAATACACAACATCTCAGTTCTTCTTAATGGCACATAAGACCATATTGGTTTACATATGTCCACTAAGAGCAAAAAACTAAAGGGTATGGGAGTAAAGGACCCAAAATGGGCAGTGATTGATAAAGAAATGGGGTGGTATCAATACTTCTTTCTTTTTATTCTTTCTATGATGGTCAGGTCATCAATGGAAATACTTCAGAAACTGCCGTAAAACATATATGCATTCTGTGTTGTGTAAGCATCTTTGGTTCGTACACAACACTAGAAGACAATCTCGCAGTTTACAGGAGTAGTGTTGATTATCATGTCAAGCACTTTTCAGAAGGCAGTGGTCATTTTACCTTCTTGCATCGGGATAATGCGTAATGTCAACAGAGCTGTTATCGCACACTGATTTTCTGAACTTAAATAGCCTCCACATTCTCCAGATTGAAATGAAGTAGAGCACATTTGGGATGTTGTTGAATGGAATATTTGCATACTAAATTAGCACTCCAGGAATCCATTGTAACTCAAGAGGTTATTATGTAGATATTAATCACTGCATCAGAGGAATGTTTCCAAATTCTTTGTTGATTTCTGGCCGATAGCTGTCCACTTTATCCTTTATCTAAGTAACAAAGTTTCCAGTGACTGGAACTTAAGCTAAAATTAAACTCTTACTCATCAACATTCTGGTCCTTGTCATCCTTGCAGTGGAGTCAATAGAAGGCTCTGTACATTTTGGAATACCTCAATATTTTGAAGACAATCACATTAATTGATATGATTGTGATTTTTTTTATTTTTTATTCCTCAATTGAATTCATACTCTAATAACCAGAACACGCATTATGTAAATTTTGGTATCATTCATGTTAATACACTATTCGTAATTAGACATCTCAGTTGTGGAGCGTTTATGTGCGAAAGACCAGTATTTTCATGGGCTTGATGTTCAATTTTGATAGGTTACTACTACCAATCACTTCTTATAATTTTTTTGTGAGTACTTGCAATTGAAAGAAAGGTCCAATAGGTAGTCAAGTATATTTGGTTTAGAATAAACAAAGGGAAAGATTAACCTTGTTTATTGACTTTTGCTTAACCACTTCATTGATTAGTGTAGTCGATTATAAGTTAATATAAGTTTTCATTGAAAAATTTTACAGCTACCAATTTGTCACCACATATTCATTTTTTTAATCTAATTTTGCTGTTTATTATATTTCCAGATAGTGTGAAGAAACTACTTGGCGAATCAAAGACCACGATGGTGGATTTATTTAACCAAAGCAGTTTCTGGTAGGTACTGCTATATATTGTCTTCTTAAAGGGAAATGATACGATAAAACGCATTCATACACGGGGAACAATGTTATTAGGTGAAATCTCAAAATACTGTCCAGAAAGAATTAAAGTAACATTAAAGTAACTTTTTTGTTGTTAATCAGGCTTGATCAGATATATTCTGTTTCTAAAGACAAATGATTGTAAAGGAAACTGTAATTTTTTTGCGGACCTTTTTTTGGATTACTTTAAATAACATGAGAAATTATTCTTTATCAATTCAACAACACACAAAATGGTATTTGAAATTTAAACTAAAAGCATATTCAGCTAATCAGCATATTGCACCAACCCTCGTACTTACTTGGCAATGGGCAATTAAATGTGATCTTATTTCTGCTAGTTGCTGTCAGCTCTGACATCGACTATAGTTGCAGTGATTTGATGCAAGTTTCTCCATAAGTTTCACGCCCTCAAAAACGAAACTTTTAACACTGCCCAAGAATAGTGTTCCTGCTTCTTGCAGTTACATGCATTATGAGGCATTTATTTAAATAGAAATCAGTATATCCAAATGATATGCTGATTTTAATATTTTGGATATATTGTTAGAATGACAATGTTTCCATGCACGTGTGTTACTTTTTCTCTCCCACTCTCTAAAATCGGCATATTTATTGTTTGTAAGAGGTGTATAGGAACATGTTGAGGTCCACAGTTGATGGACCTTAAAGAGGCTAGTTGGGATGTTGGCTAGGAATTAAGTAATCATGTTCTTTGTTGTTCTACTTCATTCGTATGTTTTGTGTTGTGGGTTGATGGATTGTAAAGCTGCAAAACGTGTTCATGTGATGCATTCCTGGTCCGTTGTCCAATTTTAATACGCAACGACACAAACAGCAGTGGCTACTCATTCCGAGCAGTAACGTTATTCACTTTTTGCACACTACCCGGAGTCATGACTGTGCCAACAGCTAATGCCAATGAACTATGGAAATAGGCGCGGATACAGTTGTACACCGGACGGATGAAGCAACTTCTTATTTGACTCGATAACCGGTAGTCAATCCAGTCGAGCGAAAATTAAAAGCAAAACTCGCAGTGTCACGATAGACCAAACCGACAATGATTCAGCGAGTTATAATGCATTTCTGCCTGCTGCTTGGTCAACGGTAGCTAGCTTGCTGGCTAGCGCGTGCCCCAACTGTGTAGCGGGGAAACCGGGGGAACCGAACCGTGAGAAAGTAACTTTACCCTTTCCAGACATTTTACACACATATATGTCACAGTCGCTTGTAACTAAGTGCTGTTTACACTTTCGTTTTTCGTTAGAGCGGAGACGACGCAGGATTGTGGAGTGCGGGCTTCCTTTGCGGCCTACGGGACCCCGACCTAAATTAGTCATAAGAACGATCAGAAGAGGTTGGTGAATCGGTTATGTCTGTTTTGACAGCTGTACTACTAATGATCATGCTCGGTTTCGATTTTTGATCGGCTACATGTCACGTGCTGTTGGTTAATAGACGCAACCTGTGTGGCTTGGCTAACTATTATAAGTCGCAGTAAGTTGGTATTTCGAGGGAAGCTCGTTTGCTAATGTTACCGGTAGCTAAGTGTTAGCCGGTCAGGGGTTAACATCATCTTCTCAACAAACGTACTTTATCGCTACGTTAAGCTTGCCGGTGTCTCTGGCTTTGTTTAGCATGCTGTTTGCGAGTCTTTAAACTACCTTCGTTTGTAATTCGTAAATATAATTCAGCCTCTGAGAACTATATGTTAATAGCTGGTAAATAACATATAGCTGCTAGCTATGGTGACGTTAGCTGGTTAGCGATGTAGTTCTAACTAACATTAACATTCAGTCCAGCAGAATTTATGATGGCCAAGCATATTTTCAGATTACGTATTATCAAACCAACATTTCATTAGTGTATAAGAAGCTAGACAAATGTTTCGAGTCAAAAGATGAGGCCCAGGCTAATTTGATTAACTTTGTGTCGCATGTTGCCTGCTAGCCACTGGCTAATGGTCTTCGTTTGTCTGCTTTGTGCTGACCAGACGTCTTGTAAATGAGACAAATGTAGTTTTATGATCACACGATGATGTTCGCTTGTGTCCATTTATTTCATATACCTCATATTTTCAAGAATTGAACTGGTGAGCAACCCGATATTCATTCGATGCTTTTCATAACGTTGAAACAAGTGATTGTATTTTATGACTTTTATACCAATTTCTGTAACCATTTTATTGTCTTACTCGTAAAAGTAAATTCAGTTTCGGGTAAAATTTCAGTTTACCCTTTCTGTCTGATAACCCAGTGTACATAGGGTTATATACTGTTTTGTGATATTACTGTAGTGTGATGGAAGCAATTGTTTTGCAGGTAATGTGACTAGAACATGCTGTGAAGTGGGTATTGCCAAATAATCTTCTGTAAGTATCAGGTTTTCAACCTCCGAGTAAATTTAGGCAATTGATTTTCATCTCGATTAAAGTGTCTAAATCAGTAAATAATGTATCTCATCTCTTGGTATCTCAGTTGAAAATGATAAGTCTCCATCATATACTTCTGCGTAATATCCATGAACTTTTTTTTTGTTTTTAAAGGAGCAGCAAATAGAGATCAGCTACCATGAAGGTTGACAGAAGCAAGTTAAAGAAAACTCCTACGGAAGCTGTAAGTATGCATAGTAATTTCCATTTGATTTTTTTCTTTTGTTTTTGTCCCCCTCTACTTTTAGCCTCACTGGTCCTACAAACCCTTTAAAAAGTTTTAAATGGAATACTAGCTTACTTTAGTTTTAGTTTGGTACATATTGTGCCTGAAGCTATGAGTTGAGCATTTTGGTAAATCAACCTGCTGTCAAAGAGTACTTTACTGGGTTTGTTTTTTGGAAGAAAAGGCATCAATCATCAATGAACACTGCTTTACCGTACATTTCTTTCTCCCTCTGAATCAATAGCCGGCTGACTGTAGGATACTAATAGAGAAACTAAAGGCGTGCAGTGATGAGCAACTACTAGTTGAATTGCAGCACATCAAGACCTGGAATATTGGCAAGGTGAGACCCAAGGAAAAAGTTAATGGAGAGAATCCTTTTAGTGTTTTGATATGGACACTGATTAGAATAATGCCTAAAGTGTACTCCAAAAATCTAGCTATTTTGTCTAGTTTGGCTAGTAGCACATCTTCATATCCAAGATAATCACAACAACAGCTATGTAGTTTTTTAAGCCCAGTGGTATTTTAACAACAAGATATATTTGCTGTTTTCTCTGTTCTAAGAGTGATTAGAGAAAGTAAGTGTTTGACTTGATTGGAGCACTGTAAAAGTAGCTTTGAATTTCTTGCCTAACATGATACATCATTCTTTAATCCAGTTTAGTTTAAACAAACTACATGTTTTCATGGGTGTTAAGTGGTTTTAAGTGTATTTACCATAAGAAAAAGCTAGAATTGTGATACATGATAAAGGGGTAGAAAAACAGACAGTGATACAGTTGTGCTGTACAGTTGCCTGATAAAAAAAAAAAAACAATTGTTTATAAACTCAGCATGTTAAAGACGATAATGAATCAACAATAAAAGCAGAGTCACAGTAATATTAGTTATTATGATTATGTATTTAATCATTGTGTATGTTAAAATTTCAACCACGTTTTATTTAGGTCTGTCATACTTGATCTCTACTTTACCACTTTATTTACCTGTTTATTTAATCTTCCTCTGCTCTATTTCCTCTCATGAACAGTGTGAGCTCTACCACTGGGTGGATCTACTGGATCGCTTTGATGGCATTCTGTGTGATGCAGGCCAGACTGTGGAGAATATGTCATGGCTGCTAGTTTGTGACCGTCCTGACAATGGACAGCTCAAAGCATTGCTTTTGGCAGTGCTCAACTTCACAGCTCTGCTCATTGAGTATAGTTTCTCTAGGCATCTCTACAGCTCTATAGAGGTAAGCTAGTCTGTCCTCACCGTTTTTCTGCCCCAATGTTTGACTTTATTTTGTCATAGTTAGAATTCTTTTCTCTTTTTCCACTCTCTTTCTTTACAGCACTTAACCACCTTGTTAGCATCATGTGACATGCAAGTGGTCCTGTCTGTGCTGAACCTACTTTATGTGTTCAGTAAGCGCTCCAACTATATCACAAGACTTGGATCTGATAAAAGGACACCTCTTCTGGCTCGTTTACAACACCTGGCTGAGGTTTTTTGAATACCCCCAATTTCATATAGTCATGATTGAGCTATTTTTCAGAGGAAAAGTTTTGTTTAATCTCTTTGCTTGCTTCTGCAGAGCTGGGGTGGGAAGGAAAATGGATTTGGTTTAGCTGAATGCTGCAGGGATCTGCCTATGACGGTAAGAATCTTCTAGGGTGATGTTCTGCTTTTCTCAATTAAGTACTGCTTTTGAAGTGTACCTTTTTTTTAAAGAACTTTTTCCCCCTCCCAATAAATGAGCAGAAGTATCCTCCCAGTGCTACCACACTGCACTTTGAGTTTTATGCCGAACCGGGTCCAGAGGTCAAAGTAGAGAGGAAGGTAAAGTCTGCCATATTTATCTAAGCAAACGTAATGTGAAATAAGTTATTAATTTTAAGTTGTTAATTTAAATATTTTTTATGTCACCGAACATCTTCCTAATTCTTTCAAATTATTATTTCCCTAGCAGACAAGTAGTAACACACTACATTACATCCATATTGAGCAGCTTGACAAGGTAAAAACAGATTAGATTTGACAGTAATTGCAAAATAATGACACCATTGGTTCCTGCCTTGTCACATGATATTTTCTCTTAGATTTCAGAAAGTCCATCTGAGATTATGGAGTCACTAACGGTGATGTACAACATCCCTAAAGACAAGCAGACACTGCTGTTCACACACATTCGTCTAGCCCATGGTTTCTCAAATCACAAGAAGAGGCTGCAAGCTGTGCAGGCCCGACTGCATGCCATTTCGATACTAGGTGAGTATAGTTTTATTTTACAAGATTCTATGAAAAGGTGTGAATTTTCTGATCTTGTTTTTTTCTTTTGTTTTTTTCAGTGTATTCAAATGCACTCCAAGAGTCAGCCAACAGTATTCTGTATAATGGCTTGATAGAGGAGCTAGTAGATGTCTTACAGATTACAGACAAACAGCTTGTGGTGAGATATAACTTTGCTTTTTTTTATTCTTGTAAATCAACAGATTGTCAAATTAAGCATGTAGAATATTTAGCAATGGTTTTGTATTTGTTTCAGTAGGCATAGTTACCAAGATTGCATTTTGTGCATGTTCACTGTGAAAGCTGCACTGTCAAATGCCAACATATGACGTTTTAGTTTTTCTGAAGTACCTTTACTTTATCTGTCAGGATATAAAGGCAGCATCTTTGCGCACTTTAACATCAATTGTCCATTTGGAGAGGACGCCAAAGCTTTCCAACATCATTGACTGTACTGGCACGGCATCCTATCACGGCTTCTTGCCTGTATTGGTACGCAACTGTATACAGGCAATGATTGGTGAGAAGAAATCTTGTTTTAGTCTTAAAAAAAGAAAAATGAATTATCTTTAAGGAAATATATGATGGATTTCTTTTCTCATTTTTCTCCTTTCTTTTTCAGATCCTCTGATGGAACCATACCCACACCAGTTTGCCACAGCACTCTTCTCATTCCTGTACCACCTGGCTAGCTATGATGCTGGAGGGGAAGCCCTTGTGTCCTGTGGTATGATGGAAGCACTTCTGAAGGTAAAGCCCTGCTCAGCAATTCATTTATTTATTTTTTGTCTTTTTTTTTTTATTGTTCAACAACATCATTTGTTGTCTTTTATCTGATAGGTGATCAAGTTCTTGGGTGATGAGCAGGATCAGATCACGTTTGTGACACGAGCAGTGCGGGTTGTGGACCTCATCACCAACCTCGACATGGCTGCCTTTCAGTCCCACAGCGGCCTTTCAATTTTCATCTGTAGGCTAGAGGTGTGTTTTGGATAAGGGTTTGGCATGCTTCATGCAATTGCGCAGTGACCTTTTTTTAATTTGAAGTATTTGTTTGTTCTCCAATTAATATATACCCTATGCATAGCACGAGGTGGACTTGTCACGGAAAGAGTGCCCTTTTGTCATCAAGCCAAAGATCCAGAGGCCTAGTGCAACTGTGGAGTCTGAGGACATGGACACAGACATGGAAAGTAAGTTTATCCAAGGAATGTTCTCACTTTCCATCGCTTAATTTTGTATTCACTGGCAAATTTGTGCTCACTGTATAATGAAAAGTTGAAAAAAGTGTTATTATATATAAAAAACTAATCAGCCTGTACTAGGGCATCTTGTTCAACCCAATACATGTGAAATTGAAGATATTTTGAGGCCAATGTGAGCAAAAACATGATGCTTTTGATGCGTTTAATCTTTTTAGGTGTTTAATCAAACATAAGGATTACCATAAGCCAAACATGTCTATAAAGGCTCTGTTTTATTTCAAGTTCAATGCCTTTTTTGTCGGTATTGCCAGTTTATAAAGACTCTTCAGCGTTATCGCTAATTTGCCAACCTAATGGATTCTCACAGTGTCAGAAGTTTCAATGGAGAGCAGCCCAGGACCATCAACTTCTTCTGTTTCCAGACCAGAGTCTGACCACCGAGCACAGAGCAGCTCTGCTAATACGCCTCGTGCAGGTAAACAAATGGCAGGCACACATAACACACAAATGTGCTCATTAAGTTTTAACTCTCTTTTATATTTGTATCTTGATAGGTATGCAGTGTATCCCCCAGCGGGCAGCTCTGTTGAAGTCGATGCTAAACTTCTTGAAGAAAGCCATCCAGGACCCTGCCTTTTCTGATGGCATCCGTCATGGTGAGCCATTGTCGTCCTCTCATCTCTTGCATAAACAAGAATGTGTACTTAACTCATGTTCATATAAGGTTAACATTTTCATATATTGCCTGTTTGGCACCTCCCTTTTTTGTGTTCTTCAGTCATGGATGGGTCCTTGCCTACCTCACTTAAGCACATCATCAGTAATGCAGAATATTATGGCCCTTCACTTTTCCTCTTGGGTGAGCTTTAAAATTCTGCTTTTCCATTGTGAATGTTTCTGTCGGTTCATTCGTGTAATGATTTTAACCTTCTCTTCATTCATGGTCCTGGAATAAAATCTCCCTTTTCCTTTTCTGTGCCCCTAGCTACCGAGGTGGTGACAGTTTTTGTGTTCCAGGAGCCATCCCTGCTCTCCTCCTTGCAGGACAATGGTCTCACTGATGTTATGCTGCATGCTCTGCTTATCAAAGATGTGAGTTCCCTGCATTGTTTTTTTTTTTCACGTTGGAACTTGAAATGCCTCTCACTCCGTTACTTCCAGATGTGTCAAACTAACCTAGAAAGTACATAATACATTAAAAAGGCTGGCGTCCATTTTGTTGCGGTGAATGGTTTCCGAACAGCACGGAAGGTTTACAATGGGTCTTTAAGCAGACAAAAGGTCATTCACTGTATTGTTTTTCAGGTTCCTGCTACTCGTGAGGTGCTGGGATCACTACCTAATGTGTTCAGTGCCCTCTGCTTGAATGCCAGAGGCCTGCACTCTTTCGTTCAGTGCCAGCCCTTTGAGCGCCTCTTCAAAGTGCTTTTGTCCCCGGACTACCTTCCTGCAATGCGACGGCGCCGTAGCTCCGACCCACTGGGTGAGTTATTGTTTTTTTTTTTTGCATACATTCTTCTGTTAAACTGCGAAACATGTTTGGATAGATGGTTTGTTTTGTTTGCTTTAGGTGACACTGCCTCGAACTTGGGCAGTGCTGTAGATGAGCTCATGAGACATCAGCCCACTTTGAAGACAGACGCTACTACTGCCATTATCAAGGTAGAGTGCCCGCTCATTTCTTCTAGTTTTGCTACATCAAATATTGCAAAACAATTCAGGCAAATTTTCTGTTGCAGTTGCTGGAGGAGATCTGCAACTTGGGTCGCGCCCCAGAGTACATCTGCCAGA
The DNA here is from genome assembly GCA_907169785.1 of Menidia menidia. NCBI lineage: Eukaryota > Metazoa > Chordata > Actinopteri > Atheriniformes > Atherinopsidae > Menidia > Menidia menidia. Next base: position 8,296,830 of record CAJRST010041110.1, read on the forward strand.
AACCATCTATTCAGAAAGCCGACGGCACTGTGGCTGTGCCACCAGCACGCTCCAGCCATGCTGCTGAAGAAGCTTCAAGTGAAGATGAAGAGGAAGAGGAGGCTCTTCACACATTCACCCAGCAGCAGGGGGAACCAGAGAGCAACAGACAGTCAGTGCCACTTGAACTGTATGACGCTGAGTTCATAACACATTTCAACAGAACACCAACTCTTTACAAAACATCTCTACAGAATTTAATATTGTCAATTCAAATGACACATTATAACATTTTTGTTATTTTTGGTTGATTTTGATAAATATTTGTATTTTTCTTAGGGTGGTTGGCACTGAAGAACGGATACCCATCCCTCTAATGGATTATATTCTGAATGTGGTGAGTTCTGATTCTTCGGTTCGTTAATATTTGACTTCTATGCATTTTTTTCCACACTACAGTGGAACTCCTTTGGACATGTTGGGCTCAGTGTAGGTCCTGAAACACTAACTTACAAAACGTAGTTTTTGGATGATTGTCCTACGACCTAAGCCTCGGCTGTCCCTGCCTCAGGCCCCCATCGATGAAATGTCAACCGAAATGTCATTTTCTGATTGTTGATTAATTATTATTGGAAATCTGGTTATATTGAAGTAATTTCTATATATGTTATGTTTTAAGTCATGACACAATTTTTTCATGATTTGTCAATTCAGTCATTACTTTTAACATGTTTTCCAGATGAAGTTTGTAGAATCCATTTTAAGCAACAACACCACAGATGATCATTGTCAGGAGTTTGTCAACCAGAAGGGGTTGTTGCCCTTGGTTTCTATCCTGGGCCTCCCCAACTTGCCCATTGACTTCCCCACTTCAGCCGCCTGCCAAGCTGTGGCTGGTGTCTGCAAATCCATACTGGTGAGCAAAAAAGGCTAAAGCACTAAGCACTGTTACATTTATTATATTGTACATAGACTGGGTGTATTTTTTGTCTAATTTAATAAGCGATTGTCTTCCTAAACCTAAAATTTTCACTTTAGACACTTTCACATGAACCAAAGGTTCTTCAGGAGGGCCTGTGCCAGTTGGACAGTATTCTGATGTCATTGGAGCCGCTCCATCGACCAATTGAGGTGCCTGGCGGCTCTGTGCTTCTTAGAGAACTGGCTAACGCTGGACATGTCACCGATGCCACTCTGTCAGCCCGAGCTACTCCACTCCTACATGCCCTTACCGCAGCCCACGCCTACATCCTTATGTTTGTCCATACTTGCAGAGTCGGACAGGTATAACTTTATTACACTAAACTAATTCCAGTACAGTGTCAGTGATGTGAAAGTATTTTTTTATGTGGGATTTGTTTGGATGGTTGTTTTAAATTTGATCTTTAAAAACACAAGTTGTAAAACCAGCCCCCAAAAAAAGGGGAAAAATGCATATTATTGTCTGGAAATGCAGTACTCAAATTGATCTTGGGTGTATTGCACTACCTGTGTTTTGAGGTTTAAGTACTCCACCCTGTAAACCATACCCTGAAGGGAATATGTTATGCAGTCTTATTAAAACACATAACATTTTCTATAGGATTGATACACTGGCTGTATTTGTTTCTGTTCTTTAACAGAGTGAGATCAGAGCTATCTCAGTAAACCAATGGGGATCCCAGCTGGGATTGAGTGTTCTGAACAAGCTTAGTCAACTTTACTGCTCTCTTGTGTGGGAGAGCACAGTTCTACTGTCCCTATGCACTCCTAACAGGTTAGTTTCTGAATTTGTACTCCTTTTGTTTAACTCTACATGGCTGTTGTAATTTTTGCTTAATCCTTGTTTATGTCCAACAGTCTGCCTCCAGGATGTGAGTTTGGCCAGGCTGACATGCAAAAATTGGTTCCCAAAGAGGAGAAGCCATCTGGCAGCACTGCTGCAACAGCAGCCTCTACCTCCAGGAGAACTGGTAATTTAAACATTTAACCCAGTTGAACAATTTTGTCTGAAGAAGTGTCCTTCAAACTCATTGTGATCCACTTGAATTCAGCAGAAACTGATGCTGTGCCTGTGGATTCATCTGCTGGTGGTCTGTTGGAAGGAATGGGTCTAGATGGGGACACCTTGGCTCCCATGGAAACCGATGAACCCTCCACATCAGACCCGAAAGCAAAGTCCAAACTTACCCCAGCTATGGCCACACGGATCAAACAAATTAAACCTCTACTGTCAGGTGAGATAATTTCCTAAGCACTCACATCTATTTTTTAAATTAATTAAACTATTTGGTAATTTCTCCCTTCCCATCACTCACTAAACTCTTGTGCATTTTCAGCTTCATCTAGACTGGGCAGGGCTCTGGCTGAGCTCTTTGGCCTGCTAGTAAAATTGTGTGTAGGCTCCCCAGTGCGCCAGCGCCGCTCCCACCATGCAACAAGCACAGGAACCACCCCTACACCTGCTGCCCGGGCCACTGCTTCAGCCCTCACCAAGCTTCTGACCAAGGGCCTCAGTTGGCAGCCCCCACCATACACACCCACACCTCGATTCAGGTAAGACAAGACTACTGCCAGTGTGACTGCTCACTTTGGATGCAGAATGATATGAAATGCTCTTTTGTTTGTCTTGGCAGGCTGACTTTCTTCATCTGCTCAGTGGGTTTCACATCTCCAATGTTGTTTGATGAGAGGAAGTACCCATACCACCTCATGCTACAGAAGTTCTTTTGCTCTGGGGGACACGATGCCTTATTTGAGTAAGCTTCATGATGTTTTATGATATTCAAAACAAGGATTTTCTATTGAAAAACTGAGAAGTATGAATTAATCTGTGATCCCCTGTGTTGCAATATTTATTGATCAGATCAGAGGGAAGGTACTAAAAGTTTCCAAATAGCCAATGTTCTGAGCCCTCTCCATTTAATCCTAGAACCAAGATTGTAAACCTTTTTCAAAGTTTAACAATATTTTAATACGTTCCACTGCTTCTTTGCAGGACATTTAACTGGGCCCTGTCAATGGGTGGGAAGGTTCCCGTCTCTGAGGGCCTGGAGCATGCTGATCTCCCAGATGGCACAGGGGAGTTTCTGGATGCTTGGTTAATGCTGGTGGAGAAGATGGTTAATCCAAGCACTGTGCTGGACTCGCCCCACTCTTTGCCTGCCAAGATGCCAGGGGTCACACCCACCGTGCCCCAATTCAGTGCCCTCCGCTTCCTTATTGTCACCCAGAAGGTCTGTGTTTGCAAGGGATGGTTTTGCTTGATTTTTGAAAATTATTAAAAAATTTTAAGCTTCATTAATCGGCTATAAACTTGGATTGAAACTGAAACGTTTCTTCTTAGTGTTCCGCCTTTTATTTTGACTGCTTGTTTTGTTTTTTAAGTATTATTCTTTTTCTTGATGTATTAGGAAAGACAATTGTATTTGTAACATGTTCTCTCCTTCATGCAGGCTGCATTCAACTGCATCCGCAGTCTGTGGAACAGGAAGCCACTGAAGGTTTATGGAGGCAGAATGGCTGAATCCATGCTGGCCATCCTCTGTCACATATTAAGAGGGGAGCCTGTCATCCAGGAACGGCTGGCTAAGGAACGGGAGGGGACTGTGCGTCCAGAGGAGGAACCAGCCCCCACTAGTTCTTTGGGACCCAGCAGTGTCCCAGCAGGATCCTCAACAGGAGGAGAGGCACCAGCAGTGACCTCTGGACCTACCTCTGGAGCACCACCACCAGCAGCAGGAGGAGCAGCTGATGAGTCTACTAATTCTACACCTCGCCGAGAGCCCCAGGTTAACCAAGCTCAGCTCACACAGGTATGAAGGAAACACAATGACACTTAAACATCTTCTTCAACCGCGGTTTGACTTGGGTTGTCTCATTGTAACTGGCATCAATTTGGGTTAAATTCCTCCTTTCCTGGAAGTCTGCATGTGCTGATTCTTAGGACACCATTTGTTTTATGACAGGGATTCAGAGGGAGAGAGAGTCATGCACAGGTCCACCAGGAGCAGCTCCAGCAGGTATAAGAGACATCAGAGAGAAAAGTAGAAGTTGAGAGAAGAGTTAGAGACAAAAAGTATTTTAAAGATTGAGAGGATTGACTCGTATAACCAAACGGCAGCATGAAACCAAAAGGACACGTGTTATGATAAAAGGGATGGGGTGTGGGGGGTACATTATTGTTCCTAACCAATGTGCATTTTTATTTTTCTTATGTTGTTGATTTCATCTCTTTGTACTTGTGTAAAAGCAATGCTTTTATGTGTGGGATTTTAGCTGATGGACATGGGTTTCTCAAGAGAACATGCCATGGAAGCCTTACTGAACACCAGCACCATGGAGCAGGCCACGGAGTACCTACTCACGCACCCTCCTCCTCTTCTTGGTGGAGCAGTAAGGGTAAAGGACCATACTTGTGAACACAAGAATGATTATATTCCTCAGAGGATTTTCTGGTTTAATCAGGCTGTTTACGTTGTTCCTATTGAATCAAGGACTTGACTATGTCTGAGGAGGACCAAATGATGAGAGCAATTGCCATGTCACTTGGGCAAGAAGTCAGCATGGAGCAGCGCTCTGATTCCCCTGAGGTTTGTTGTTTTTGTTGCTGAGTTATGAAGTGGAACAGAAAGACAGTGTCACGGTGTATAACATTTGCGTTGGTCTAAGAAACCATCATGAATATTTATCAACATTTCATAAGTAGATGTCTAGATAATCTCTGTTTCTGTTTCAGGAAGCAGCACGTCGGCGTGAGGAGGAGGACAGGAGAGCCAGGGAGCGGGCAGAAGAGGAGGAGGCACGCTGCTTGGAACGCTTCATGGAGGCTGAGCCTTTGGACCCCCAGGAGCTACACACCTTCACAGATTCCATGCTGCCTGGCTGCTTTCACCTCTTAGATGAGCTGCCCGACACGGTCTACAGACTGTGTGACCTGCTGATGACCGCCATCAAGAGGAGTGGCCCTGAGTACAGGGACCTCATTCTTAGCCAAGTTGTCCAACAGGTAAGTGGAATCAACACGGGGTTTTGTTGTAAGGTTTTTCTTTACATTGTGTTTGGGTATTTTCTCATGGAATACTTGGCAAAAGCGTGGTGTCCTAAGACAGTGTTTTTTTGTTTTTTTGTCGTTTTAATCCTTCATTTTTGGACCTAATTTTAAGTCCATTTAAAATTTCTGTGGCTCAAGAAAGCTTTTGCAACCCTGATGGTCTCTTTTTGTGTGCGTAGGTGTGGGAGGCTGCGGACGTGCTGATCAAGGCAGCCGAGCCCCTGACCACCAGTGATACGAAGACAGTGTCTGAGTGGACCAGGCAGATGGCAACGCTGCCACAGGCCTCCAAGCTAGCCACACGAATTCTGCTGCTCACATTGCTTTTTGAGGTACCAGAAATACTTTCACAAAATGCTCAGTCATAGAGAGTAAAAAGATTTTGGTGTGTGGCAATGTGTTTTTGTTCAAATGTTTTGCTCTTTTAGGAACTGAAGCTTTTGGGTGCCAGAGTGGTGGAGAGCAGTGGGATTCTTGATTTGCTTATCAAGCTTCTGGAAGTTGTGCAGCCTTGCTTGCAAGCAGCAAAAGAACACAAAGACATCCAAACACCAAAGTGAGATTTCCATAGAACTTAATTTTCCTCTCTTGGCGATGACTTGCCAGATTTTAATTTAAAGAAAAAACAAAACATGCAAGTTAATAAGTTTGGTTCATTTTCAAAAGTTATTCATTATTCATAAAAAAAAATCGTTTACAGATGGATCACACCAGTGCTACTGATTATTGACTTCTATGAAAAGATGGCAGTGTCTTCAAAGCGAAGGGAGCAAATGAACAAGGTAAATGATTACTAGTTGTAAAAAGCAGCCACGTGGGTATTTTTTGGAGCATGTTATTGAAAGCTGAATCAACGCTCTTATGTACATGGATTAACAGCACATACTTTCTGCTAATCATTATCTGTCATTCCTCTGTTTGACATGTATCGTTGGCTTTATGATGTTATATTGATTCATTGTTTCTTCATAAATTAGTCCATATAAAAATTTTCCTGCCTTTAAGATTTCTTACGTTACTTTTCTGCATTATGTTTAAAGTTATGTTTTAGATCTTTTTCTCTTTTGTAAAGTTAATGGATTGTTTCTGTGGCTTTTATAGTATCTTCAGCCCAATGGAAATAACTGGCGATGGTTTGATGACCGCTCAGGCCGTTGGTGTAGTTACAGTGCATCTAACAACAGTACCATTGACTCAGCATGGAGGGCGGGGGAGAGCAGTGTCCGCTTCACAGCTGGACGCCGAAGATACACTGTACTGTTTAACACAATGGTGCAGGTAGACACATGCTTTTTTCTCCACCTGCAAAGATTATATGTGCATGTAATGTATGTCTTTTTATCTTTCACCTTACCTTAACTATAATAAAAAAAAACTCTTTTGGGCAGGTAAATGAAGAGACCGGCAATAGAAGGCCGGTGATGTTGACTGTCCAGAGAGTGCCTCGCATTCCCAAGCCTTCCAAGACTGGTAGTGTTCCTGACTCAGAGAGAGAGGAAGGAGACAGAGGCAAAGTGGAAGAAAGCCAGACTGACCTAGATTCAGGCGGCGGACCAGTGGAGATAAGTTCCTCCAAGGACGATTCCAGCCTGCTGAAAGAGACCACCTCCGGCCCCTCATCTTCTCTGGAGTCTGACTATTCTCAGGGATCTGACATTGTGGTCAAAGGCCTCACTGAGGACATGACCACTGTTCTCATCCGAGCCTGTGTCAGCATGATAAGTGTCCCTGTTGACCCTGACACACTTCATGCCACACTGCGTCTTTGTTTACGTCTCACACGAAACCACCACTATGCAATGATGTTTGCTGAGCTGAAGAGCACACGGATGATTCTGGGGCTGACGCAGAGTTCTGGCTTCAACGGCTTCACTCCACTCGTTACTCTGCTGTTCAGGCACATCATCGAAGATCCGGCCACACTCCGGCACACTATGGAGAAGGTTTGTACATTGCGGTGCTTTCTTTCACTGTTTATGATGACATTTTTTTGTTTAGATTTTTCTACATAAGTTCTTTCCATACCATGAAATCAATTGGTCAATGTGTTGCTAAAGGTGGTGCGTTCAGCCGTGACAAGCGGGGCAGGGAGCACCACGTCAGGAGTGGTGTCGGGCAGCCTGGGTTCCAGAGAAATCAATTACATCCTCCGTGTGTTGGGTCCTGCTGCCTGTCGAAACCCTGAGTGTTTCATTGAAACAGCCAGCAACTGTATCCGCATTGCACTGCCCGCACCCCGTGGAGCCGGCACAAGTGAGTTGTTTAATCATTCCGGATATGTAAAGTTTATTTTAAAGTTAACTTTAAGGTGACTTATTTGTAAGATATCAATTAGTTTCATGCTTTCGAGGATTGTCACAAAGCTTCGACAATGTCTACTACACACACTCATGCCTTTTTTTTTTCTTTTTTTTTTCTACAGCATCTGATGATGAATATGAGAACCTTCGAATTAAGGGGCCCAATGCTGTCCAGCTTGTGAAGACCACTCCTCTGAAATTGTCTCCCTTGCCCTCTATCCCTGACACTATTAAGGAGGTCATCTATGACATGCTCAATGCCCTGGCTGCCTACCATGCTCCTGAAGAACGTAAGCTTAGTTTTAGGCTTTTATATTTAGCTATCCTGGATTAAGCTTTTTTTAAGATATTGGCCATATATTTATTTGTGTCTGCTTGTGTCACAGCTGAGCGCACAGAGGAACGGGCTGCAGCTGTACCTGGTGGTCAAGACCTATGTCAGATTCTGCAGGATGTCGGTGATGATGTATACCAGCAATACCGTCTCACCAGGCAGGGAAGTGACTTTGACTCCCAGTCGGCATTCCATATCAATGTGAGTTTCAGTGACAAGTCGTCTTGTGTAATTGAGGTATAAACTGACATTTATGGATTTAATAATTTGGTTTGCATCTCCTCCTCGCAGGCTCAAGTCTTTGCTGCTGATGGAGGGGTGGCCGAATCCTCCCAATCTGGCACACCACAAGGAGAAGGTGAACTAAAGATCTACCTGCTTCTCACCTGTCATCATTTCACATTACTTGTTAATGAGATAATTAGATTCTATGTTTTTATTGCTTGATCAAAATCATTTAAAGCCTAAAATGTGCTTCTGAACAAATTACATTTTTTATAGTAATTACATAAAGTTTTTAAGTCTTATTCTGTTGTGCCAACATCCTTAGCGTCCACACCAGAAGAGATGAGGGAGGAGAAAAAAGAACAAGAAGGAGAAAAGGGAACAAGCTCGGATGAGAGCAAAGCAGCTAAAGTCAAGGCGAGCAAGCCCCTCATGCCAACATCTACCATCCTGAGACTGCTGGCTGAACTGGTGCGCTCCTATGTGGGCATTGCCACGCTAATCACTTCCTACTGCTACACCGCTGGACAGTCCGAGCTTATTAAAGAGGTGGGTAGCCTAAAAAGATCCTTTCAGCTTTTTAAAGCACTGGATTTTTAACCTTAAGATTAGACTATTATTTCTTGTTGGCTCGGTTTGACCTGCTCTATCTTTACAGGACTGCAGTGTTCTAGCATTCGTGCTCGATCACTTGCTGCCTCACACACAAAACTCGGAGGATAAGGACACCCCTGCCTTGGCTCGTCTCTTTTTAGCCAGCCTGGCAGCTGCTGGCACAGGCACCGATGCCCAGGTGGCCTTAGTGAATGAGGTAAAAGCTGCCCTTAGTCGAGCACTTGGGATGGCTGAAGGCGCAGAAAAACACGCCAGGTGAATGCCAGAAAATAGATTGTTGATTCATCAGACTTGCACTTAATCTGTATTAACCGTTTGTATTCTTGCCTGACTTTTTATTTATTTTTTAACAGGCTTCAGGCAGTGATGTGCATTATCAGCACCATCATGGAATCATGCCCTTCCACATCCAGTTTCTATAGCACAGCAGCAGCCAAGGCACAGCATAATGGGATGAACAATATCATAAGGCTGTTTCTTAAGAAAGGACTAGTCAATGACTTGGCCCGTGTGCCTCACAGCTTGGATTTGTCAAGGTAAACAAGCACAACATATGACTTTAATTTCCAAATCAAGGTTAACTTTGCATGTGTTAAAGATAAGTTCTGCAAGTCTCCCTGTATTTGGAGCACTGTATTTACATTCTACTCAAAAAGACAGATTAACAAAATATTGTTTTTTTGAATGACTAAAACTAATCTGACCAAACAAATATCATATTTTGACTGAGCTATTCTTTATTTAATCATTGACTCAAATTAATTTTGGAAAGTTGTTATTTTATATATTGTATAAAATATCTTCTTCTAGTCCAAACATGGCCAACACGGTGAATGCTGCGCTTAAGCCTTTGGAGACTCTGTCCCGCATTGTTAACCAGCCCAGCAGTCTGTTTGGAGGCAAAGGAGCATCCAGCAAGAGTAAAACAGAACATGATACTGTGGGCACTGCCAGGGACAACAACAGCAACACACAGGACCAAGGTATCAACACCAGACATATGAGATACCCCCCACTGGGCCATTTATTCCACATATGTATGTTTGTGACATGTCGTGTCTGTTCTAGGAGACCCTAGTGAGGCAGAGCCAGTGGATGGCAGCCACAGAGTCCAGGGCACAGACAACGACCTGATGGATGGAGAAGCAGAGGGAGACACAGTGGTTATTGCAGGACAGCCAGAGGTTCTGAGCACACAAGCTATGCAGGTGAGTTTTTAGTGCTTCACACGTCGATTCTTTCTCACAGTTAAAAGCCACAGCGCTAAAGTGGATATACCATTGTATCAGGCCATTTATCCAGCCAGTTTGCTTACTTAATCGCTAACATGGCCTTTGCACAAAATTTTCTGTTCGTGTAGGTGGAGAATGAGTTGGTGGACCTGATTGATGAGCTTTTAGAGAGAGATCCTGGCACAGTCAACAGCACGATTATTGGTGAGCAGTTTAGTTTAAAAGATGACGGCGAAGGTTCATTTAAAATATGACACAAATTAATATATGTTGCTATTTAAGGAGTGTTGTTAATTTGGTTATATATATATCAAAATGTTCGCGTTTGAGCCTATTTCTCAATTTGTTCTTTTAGTGGGACGTAGCGGTGAGGATGAGTCACAAGAGGATGTATTAATGGATGAAGCTCCGTCCAATATCAGCCAGGCATCCACTCTTCAGGCCAATCGCGAAGGTATGAGACTTTCTTATTGGAACTCTGCTGTGACCTTTTAGTGGAACTGTTGATTCAGGAGAATTGTAACATACTTTAATATGTGTGAAATAAATATAATAAAAAAGGTACCCCACCCATCAACTTTCATAATGCAATCAATATAATTTATGTATTAAAAAGGTGAAGCCATGTGACATTTGGTCATGATAATGAATAGCTTTACACAAGATTTTTGTAAATAGAATTTTGTTGGTCTCTTTCACTTCAAGACTCAATGAACATTTTGGAACCAGAAGATGAGGAGCACACTCAGGAGGAGGACTCCAGTGGTAGCAATGATGATGAAGACAGTCAGGATGAAGAGGAAGAGGAGGAAGAAGAGGAGGAAGAAGATCAGGTGGGGATCAATGATCCTGTTATTTAAAGTAGTCTTGATTTATTTAATTTATTTTTTGGAAATCCTTTATACTCATAATTGCTACTATCTTTTAAGGACGATGAAGAAGGAGATGAGGATGATGATGACGAAGGCTCAGAGATGGAATTGGATGAAGATTTCCCTGACATCAATGCTGCTCCGCACATCCGCTTTGAAAGGTTTGACAGGGACGATGACCTCATCATAGAGTTTGACAACATGTTCTCCAACAACGGTAAACAGGACATTCTTTAATGTGAACTTAAGTGGTAATTTAAATAATTTAAATATTTTTTCGACTCGCAGAGGAAACCTTTTTTTTTTTTTTCAGGGATGGATTTATTTGCATTGAAAATCTCAGTTAGACCAATTTGCATGATAACGAGTCAAAGTTTTGTGCTATTTCCTTCTGCATAGTTTGTTTACGTTAATGATTACAGGTACAAATAACCCAAGTAAAGAAAATTTACTATAAAACTATTTCCATGGCAATGTATTTCATCATCATCACAAGGGCTTTGGTTGCAGATTCACACTTCTTCTTTCTTTTTTTTAAATCTCCCATCAGCGGACATCCCTCCTTCACCAGGGAACATTCCCAGCTCCCACCCATTGATGGTGCGCCATGCTGACCATGGCTCCCTCACTTTGGGTGTGGCAGGCACTAGCAGTCGACTGGCCCAGGGAATGGGTCGTAGTCAACGAACGCTGCGTCAACTCACTGCCAACAGTGGACACACCATCCATGTCCACTACCCTCACAACCGCCAGCCCAACCCTCCACTTATTTTACAAAGGTGAAACAGTTTTTCTGTTTCTGACGGCGCTTAACCAAACTTCCCTTATCTGACCCCCAGCCCTCTCACCTGTCCTTCTTTTGTGTGGATAACAATAACTTTTATTTGTTGTTTCAATGTAGATTGTTGGGGCCGAGTGCTGCTGCAGACATTTTACAGCTATCCAGCTCTCTGCCTCTGCAGTCCCGTGGTCGTGCACGGCTTTTGGTTGGAAATGAGGATGTGCACATCATTGCTCGCTCTGATGATGAATTGTTGGATGACTTCTTCCATGAGCAGAGCAGCACTGGTGGACAAGCAGGTAAGGATTCCTAATGAACCGTAGATCAAGTAACATCTCTTTGGTTTATTTAAACTTTCTTAAACTCTTTTTCTTTGTGTCTCTAAAGGCACCCTCTCTAGTATTCCCACTGCCTTAACTCGATGGACCGACGAGTGTAAGGTACTGGATGCTGAAAGCATGCACGACTGCGTAGCAGGTAGATTTTCTGTCATCTCTGACGTTATTAGAATGTCTTATCAGTGGAGCATTGATGTTTATCTGGCTGTATGTTTTAGAACGTTCTGTTTTAAAAACTGGAATCACAAAGCATATTGAAGTATTCTATGTTCATTCAAATTTAGTTTGCTATTTTACTCCACTAGTGTTTTTTTAAATGGATGATATCGGAGTTAAGTATCCCTTTAAGCAGAATATCTGAGTGGAAGGTTATGTTTTTAGAATTTGTTCGGCAACTTAAGCCAAATTAATCAGTCTTTCAATTTTAAAGACTTTAGCTCTGTTTAAATAACTTTGGTGACTTGCACATCCACAATTAAGTATGTTTTGCATTTGGGTTTGCAGTTGTAAAGGTGCCAATCCTGCAGCATCTAGAGAGTTTAAGAGATGAGGAACTGGAAGAACGCAGGGAGAAGAGAAGGAGGCAGCTCGCTGAAGAGGAGGAATCCAAACAGAACGAAAGGAGGGCTTCTGGAGTCGAACAAGCGAGAGAGCAGAGCCTACAGGTTTGTAAATAATAAATGTTGGATGGCTGAGAAGAATTTTTGAAAACATAGACTTGGGCGGTTAAAATGCAGATTATTATCCCAAATAGTGAACCTGTATATGAGCATCTTTATAACAGGTGAACGGCACAACTAGTGACACATTTTTGTTGTCTACACATGCTAAACTAAAGCTTATTTTTCAATATTCCCTTTTTCATAATGTGGGGTAATGAATACAAACTGTTCATAAATAGATTAGGTAACATGAAATGTACCTGAATGTGGCCTTTTGAACAGATCTTTTAAAGGTAATATACAGTAAAGTTGATGAAACAACGGTCTCACAGGCTGGTTTTAAGTATAACAGACACTGGCAGCAGGTATAACCTACTTAAAAAGTCTGATTGATGTTTACATCACGCTGTCCTTTTTCTCTTTGTTCACAGGGTTCTGGATTGGGGACCGTGAATGGGGCAGAGAGCACTGCAGGTACTGATAATTGTCATGCTTAAATGCTTAAATTTAGGTTATCTCTTAGTGTTAGTTACTTAACTTTTGAACAGGACAGCTCCATGAAGGCAAGAAGGCAAGCAGCTTGTGGTGCGTGCTGTGGGATGAGGTAGTAGTTTGTATAGTTTTAGGATCACACCAGATCTGGGAGATAACTATACAGTCTACTGTCTTTCTTATGGCAACGCAATGCCAACATGACCTCTTCGTTTGTTGTTAAGAAGCTATTCAGGTAAGCTTGTGAATTGCTTGGATAAGTTTCAAAAGGCAATCAAGCATGCACATGTAAAGAGAAGAAAATTGACAATGATGGGATCAGATGGTTCTGTTAAGTGGGGCATATTTTACTGCCACAGTTTGTCTCTACAGTGATTATCAAAGCTAAATGTTCTTTGAAAGAATGCCGTTTGGGTCCCTGTGTTGATTTTAGCTCTTAAATTATTATGTTGGTTTAAACATCCTGTCAAATATACCTGTGCGATTCTCTGCATTTTGCTGCAGCTGCCTCTGCTGTGGTGAGGTAGTAAGTTGTGTTGTTGTAGGGGATCAGGATTGTGCACCCCATTGAGGAGATAACTATACAACTTACTGCCTTCCTCATTAGAGGCTTTATGCATTGTGTTAAAAATCATCATGCTTTCTCTCTATGTGCTCAGAATAAGCTCCCTTCTGTAGATAAGTCTTTGGGAATATGTCGAAACACATTCAGCTCCAGTCGAGTTAAGAGGTTTTCTATACAATAAGATGTTCTTACAATATCACATTCTGAAAAAATGTTATTAAACATCTGGGAAATCTTGCAATATTTTTAGATGTCATTTATGCACAAACAATAAAAACTATAGAATGCACAGCAGTTTTAACCTTCTTTCCTTTGCATTTTACAGAGGGTGAGCAGGCTCAGAGTGGTACCATGTCCTGTCTGGACCCACCCAGGGTCTCAGAGGGCTTCCTCACTGCTCCCCCCTCTGGAGAAGTCACTCCCACCACACCTGCTCCTCACGAACAGGCCCTAGTCTCCCTGGAGACTGCCATTAGTCAGCAAGTCCACCAGCCAATTGCTGACCTGCTGCTAGCTGAGTCACATGCCAGCTCACTGGTTGGTTTGGCAGGGGCTGGCCTTCCACCCCTGTCGGCAGCTGAGAGGCCAAACAGTGAAGCAGAGGCATCTCAGATGGAAATGTCCCCGGCACCCACAATTGGTGAGAGAGTCGGAGGAAGTGGTGGTGGAGGAGCGTTGGATGAAGTCAGGGAAGGTAGACCAACTTCAAAAACTAAATTTACTCAGACAGGCAGACAATAAGGACATGCACAATATTTGTAAAGCAAACTGTAGAAACTTTCGTGTAATGTTTTATCTGCCATGTGTGATACAAAACTTTCAACCCCCTTTTTTCCCTCAGCCTCCTTAAGTCCAGACATTGTAGAGAACTCAGAACCGGCAGTAGTTGGTGTGTCACAACTGGAGGGGTCTCCCATGGATACAAGCAGCCCTGCCTCTGCCACTCAGGAAGAAGCTGCTCCCAACGCTGCCCAAACTACCCAGTTGTCTCAGGAGCTCTCTGGCAGTGGGGAGAGCGGGCTGACTGACAGGCAGACAGATGCAGACACTGGGTCAGTAGAGTTTGAAATTTAATATCTGGCCTATGGAATGCTTCAGGTTGCCATTGTTTAACTTGTAGTTGCATCTGAAAACTCCTTTCATCCCGTTTGTTCTGGGAATGAACACACATTCTTACTGAGTGAATGACAACGGGCTCTGTCTTTGAACAGCTCTACATCTGTTTCTTCACCCGGGGAAACGATGCCCAGAAGTGATAGCGCTGATAGCCAGTCTCAGGCCATACAGGAAGAGCCTCTCCCCTCCACAAGCAATGACGAAGAGGATCCACTTGCAGGTAAATCAGATTTGATCCGTTACGTCTTTGATTCACTTATAAAACAGGAGAGACGGGTACATCATACGCTTTTGTCATTTTGAATAATGTTTTTTCTCAACAGGCATCAGTTTGCCAGAGGGCGTTGATCCATCCTTCTTGGCAGCACTTCCTGAGGACATCCGCCGAGAAGTGCTGCAAAATCAGCTTGGTATTAGACCCCCCTCTCGCCCTCCTGCTGTCACCACCCTACCATCTTCTACAGCACCTGTACTTGGGGGACCAGGGGTTACAGAAGTCAGCCCTGAGTTCCTGGCAGCACTGCCACCTGCCATCCAGGAAGAGGTGAGAAAAACTGAGAGAGATTACATTAGGCAAAGTGCCCTTTTTTTTTTTTTATTCGGTCAAGAAATAATTGATAATTGGGACTTTTCACAACACATAAAATTGCTTTCCAAGGTTCTTGCCCAGCAACGAGCCGAGCAGCAGCGACGAGAGCTAGCCCAGCAGCCCCCACAGGGAGACACTCCCCTGGATCCAGTCACCTTTATTCAGACTCTGCCCTCAGAGCTTCGTCGGAGTGTTCTCGAGGACATGGAGGACAGCGTGCTGGCTGTCATGCCCCCAGATATTGCAGCTGAAGCAGCTGCGTTACGTAGGGAGCAAGAGGCACGTCAGAGGCAGCTGATGCATGAAAGGCTGTTTGGTCATAGCTCTTCTTCAGCCCTCTCAGCCATCTTGCGCTCCCCAGCATTCACCAGTCGGCTTGGGAGCAATCGTGGCGTCCAGTACACCCGACTGGCTGTCCAGAGAGGAGGGACATTTCAAATGGGTGGAGGAACAAACCATAGGTAAGCCCTGTTCAGAAGCCTTTTGAGATTTTACTGTTGCTGAAAATGTCAGAATTTATGTAAGGTTCTATTGGAACAAAAACGACACTCATTAGGATGTTTTTGTTTCCTCAGACCATCCAGTTCAAGTGTTGATTCTTTGTTGCGTCTGCGTGGACGGTTGCTGCTGGACCACGAGGCTTTGTCCTGCCTGCTGGTTTTGCTGTTCGTAGACGAACCAAAGCTTAACACCAGCCGTCTTCACCGTGTGCTCAGGAACCTTTGCTACCATTCTCAAACACGTGGGTGGGTCATTCGCAGCCTCTTATCCATTCTCCAACGCAGCAGTGAGAGTGAGGTATGTGTGGAGACTTCACGACTCGAGGACTCGCGTGGCAAGAGAAGTGCTCATGGAGGCTGTGGAGGAAAAGGTTCTGCCGCTTCCTCTCTCTCCTCTTCATCCTCGTCCTCCTCCATAGAGCTGTTGAACAGGGTGGAGTCGCGTAGCTCCAGCCAGCTTTCCTGGCTTTCAGTGTCTATGGATGCAGCCTTGGGCTGTCGGACAAACATATTCCAGATTCAGCGCGCATCGGGTAGGAAGCATGCTGATAGGCATTCAGCTGGGGGCTCCACCGGATCTGGAACCCTGGGAGGGGGAGTGTCAGGCCCAACAACTGGTGTTACATGTGCTGGAGGTGGAGGCTCCACAGTTCACATTCACCCTCAAGCTGCTCCAGTGGTCTGTCGACATGTGTTGGACACACTCATCCAGCTAGCAAAGGTGAGGGTCTAGATTCATGTCCGTCATCATAAATGTGTTGTAAGAGTCTCTTGTGAAATGGTTCCCTAATTATCCCCCTTGTTCTGACCTGCAGGTTTTCCCCAGCCACTTCACCCAACAACGGTGTAAGGATTTGTCAGGTTCATCTTCAGACCTGGACTCTCGTCTTTGTTCAGGTGCCTCAGGAGGAGGGAGCGGAGGTGGGGGCTCTAGGTCAGGGTCTCAGAACAACCCTAATGCCGCCAACACCCAGAATTCCTTTGGGTCTTCGTCCCTGACTCCGCAGTCTCTGGGCATCTCTACAGATTTTTGGGACCTGCTTGTCAAACTTGACAACATGAATGTCAGCCGAAAAGGCAAAGCCTCCATGAAGATGGTGCCGCTTGGTGGCAGTGCAGAAGCAGAGGGTGCACAGTTCAGTTTAGAGACCTCACCTCTTGGCCAGCTGATGAACATGCTGTCTCATCCCGTCATCAGGCGCAGCTCCTTGCTCACTGAAAAGCTTCTGCGCCTGCTGTCCCTCATATCTATTGCCCTACCTGACAACAAGGCCACCGAGGTGCCAGCTGGACACCCCACCCCACAGGCTGCCAACCCCAACACGGCAAGCTCAGGAGCCACAGTCTCAGTCACAACACAGGGCATGGCATCAATTGGCTCTGTCCAGCCCACTGTAACAACTTCAGGAGCTTCTGTAGGAGCTGCAAGCCAGGGTACATCCTCAGGGACAAGTCTCGCAACCTCCCAAACATCCTCTACTACAGTCTGTATACCAACGTCCACTGGTACAACATCCACAGGTTCTGCCTCTTACTCTAAATTAAAATGATTTAAACTTAATAGTGCAACAAATTTTACTTTAAAGTAACTCTGTATATTTTGGGGCTGTTTTTTATCAAAGCAGGAAAACAAAGGGGTACTACTGGCATTACAGAGATTGACAAGATGGCTTCCACAGGACTTACAGAGAAACAGCTTCAACTGTCTGTGGAGGTATGAATTGCAAACAATAAGCTGCCTCAAGCAAACATCATAACTTTGTATTAATATTCCTCTCCTCCGGGAAAAATGTGGGTCGTGAAGTCCTTCCCTGTTGCTAAATTTAAAAACATTAAGTCCAAATATTCATACTTAGAATCGGTGACTGTCTACAGACTAAAAGGAGAAATTGAGATCATGAATGATGGTGTATTTAGAATTTGAGTTGAGCCCCACATTGAAGTTTTGTGGCTGCTGGTGATGAGCAATTTGAGCTTAGTTTTTTTAAACTCTCATAACTAAACATGTTTATCCAAAAAGCATTCTAAAGCTGGATTATCGTCAGTTACCAACACCCGAACAATTTCTAATCAATCCATCTTTTCTGCAGTTTGACACATGCGTTTTTCTCTTCTCGCACAAGGTGCTGACATCTCACTCGTGCTCAGAGGAGGGCTTGGAGGATGCTGCTAACATTCTGCTGCAGTTATCCAGAGGAGACTGTCCCACCAGGGACACAGTGCTCAGGCTGCTACTCAGTGGGGCCAGACACCTTGGATACACTCTGTGCAAACAGATCGGTCAGTTTGGGGAA
The DNA here is from genome assembly GCA_907169785.1 of Menidia menidia. Classification (NCBI taxonomy): domain Eukaryota; kingdom Metazoa; phylum Chordata; class Actinopteri; order Atheriniformes; family Atherinopsidae; genus Menidia; species Menidia menidia. The sequence continues at coordinate 8,314,756 of CAJRST010041110.1, forward strand.
TTTGTGAAGATGCTACAAGGTGTCTCTTATACACATAGATTTCTATTTTTCCTTCACAAATTAAACATGTTTTTCCTTTCAGGCACATTACTGGCTGAACTCAGAGAGTACAACTTGGAGCAGCAGAGACGGGCACAAGCTGACTCGCATTCCCCTGATGCACCTCCTGAGGAGTCCTCCATATCGGGCAGATTAAAGGGCAAGATGACCAGCAGGTTTGAATTTATGATTCTTCTCAGCTCGCTGGCAATAGGCCATGAGCACTTAAAGTTTCAGACAAGAGTCTGACATGAACTAAAGATGATTGTTCATTTAACAATAATCTCTTCTCTACTGTGACTTTGAATATAGGTTGTCAGTCACTTTATTTTCTTTGGACGTGTTTGTATTTATTGGTTTGGGCACAGGTTTGATGGGGCAGAGAGTGTTGTGATTGTGGCCGCGCAGAAGCGGACACTGGGGGGACGAGAACTGCAGCTACCTTGTATGAGCTCGCTAACGTCCAAGACTTCAACGCAAAAGTTTTTCCTGCGGGTGCTTCAAGTTATCATCCAGCTACGTGAAGACACACGACGAGCCAACAAAAAAGCCAAACAGACAGGGCGATTAGGTAAGAAGAGTAAAGAAAATGCACTTTATTACTAATTTGCCGTTACATGGTGTTCAAAAATTGATAAATTTTCTTAAATGCCAGGCTCCAGCAGTTTGGGCTCAGCCAGTAGTATCCAGGCTGCCGTGCGTCAGCTGGAAGCAGAAGCTGATGCCATCATCCAGATGGTGAGAGAGGGGCAACGTGCACGTCGTCTCCAACAGGCACCCCCACCCACCGCCCCCTCTGCCGCCGTTGCTGCCGGAACCTCAGTGGCTGCCCCCCATGCTCCCGCTGGTGCTGCTCCCCCTGCTGGCACGGCTGCTGCTGCCACGGTTAGCATGGGCTGCACTGACAGCAGGCATACTCTTACTCACACACTGCACACATGTACAGCAGAAGACCCATTTGAATGATGGGCAAAAAAAAGGTTGCAGTGTACGAGCATCACAGTTATTCAGAGTTACTGTGATGGTCAACACAATAGATATGAAATGGCAGTTAACCACCAACTTATTTTCTCATGTCTGATGTGACCACAGCTGGACTGGCTAAATGCATATTTGGATAATAAGCAAAGTCTTCAATCTGAATTCAGATCTGTCTTAAAACTAAATATGCTGCAGTGTGCTGCCACCCTCAGTCATGTATGCTTTGTGTGCTCACATAATGAACATTGACTGACTCAGCAAATGTGCCAGTGATACATTGCATTGTGTATTAGTGTGTTTGCATTGACTTATACCGCTGTCGTAAAAATGTGAATGTTCTGCCTGCTGTACTGATGATGATGTTTGCTGGCTGATCTGGCTTCATGCTTCTTCCCATTACCCCTTCCCTAAATCATGGGAATGACATTTTGCATGGCAGTCCAAGCTGCATTCCTGTAAAAACAGATACCTTTAGGTTTATCTTTCTATTCATCCCTGTTGCTTATCCTCCATCTGGTTTGTTGTCTATAGTCTGAAGTGCAGTCTGCACCCGAAGCCCAGGCAGCACAGAGGGATGATTCTCCAATGGATGTAGACCAACCATCTCCTCTGGAGCAGGACCCTGCCCCTCTGGGTATGATTCACCTCTACCAGAACCTCGTATCCATTTTTTTTTCTTAGTACAAAATATAAAAGCTGTTAACATGGATCCCATCATATTGTAAACAGCACAAACAGGGCTCTAAACTTGCTGCAGCTTTGTGCATTGTAGCTCATTAGTTGAAGATATTTGATGTTTTTTTTGTTAATGGCTTTGATGGCTGTCAGCTGTATCAAAGACAGCAAATTAGGCACTTCTTTACAAACTCTGGAGCAGTGGAACGGGCAAAAACATATTTTAAATGCCAGTTTGTTTGTTTGTTTGTTTTTTTTTTTTTTTTTTTTTTTTTTTTAGATGAAGATGGAAGTGGTCAGTTGGAGAGTGAGGAGAAACTTCCAGACCTGCCTCTGCTCAGTGAGCAGCTGCTGCTGGACGAATTATGGGACATGCTCGGGGAGTGCCTAAAAGAGCTGGAAGAGTCACATGACCAGCATGCCGTGCTAGGTATGTCAAATTGATTTTAATTGAATATCCTCGCTATGTTTTTTGTTAGTATGTTTAGTTTTTCTGTAAATTATATTTTTGTCCCTGCAGTACTCCAGCCCGCTGTGGAGGCCTTCTTTCTGGTTCATGCCACTGAGCGTGAGAGCAAACCTCCTGTTAGGGACACCCGGGAGAGCCAGCTTTCTCACATCAAAGATGAACCTCCACCACTATCCCCAGCTCCCCTTACCCCCGCTACACCCTCATCCTTAGACCCGTTCTTCTCTAGGGAGCCATCCTCCATGCATATCTCTTCAAATCTGCCACCAGACACTCAGAAATTCCTCCGGTTTGCAGGTTGGACTGAAATACATGTTGCATAGTTTGTTTTGGTTTTATAGTTTTTGATCCATCTGATCCATCTGCTCCTATTTTTTTGTGTGTAGAAACTCACCGCACCGTGCTTAATCAGATCCTGCGACAGTCCACCACGCACTTAGCTGATGGGCCTTTTGCAGTTCTCGTTGACTACATTCGCATCCTGGACTTTGACGTCAAGAGAAAGTAAGGGGGATTATTCTACCTTCCTCCAGTGTTTCATCATTCACACTTTAAGTCACTCATGGCTTTTCTGTTAATCTTTGCAGGTATTTCCGCCAGGAGTTGGAGCGACTGGACGAGGGGCTGAGGAAGGAGGATATGGCTGTGCACGTGAGACGAGATCATGTGTTTGAAGACTCCTACAGGGAGCTGCATCGCAAGAGCCCAGAGGACATGAAGAACAGGCTGTAAGGGTGGATTCCTGCTCTTTTTCCATGTGTTTTTTTCACTTCACAAACACTCAACCCAGATTCCGCTCCCCCTCTGTCACAGGTACATTGTATTTGAAGGAGAGGAGGGCCAGGACGCTGGTGGCCTGCTGAGGGAATGGTACATGATAATCTCCCGGGAGATGTTCAACCCCATGTATGCCTTGTTCCGCACGTCACCAGGGGACCGTGTTACCTACACCATAAACCCCTCGTCCCACTGCAATCCCAACCACCTCAGCTACTTCAAGTTTGTTGGTCGTGTTGTGGCCAAAGCAGTCTATGACAACAGGCTACTGGAGTGCTACTTCACCCGCAGCTTCTACAAGCACATCCTGGGCAAGAGTGTCAGGTATATGGGCCCTCAGCGCTCCCACAAAGTATCACAATTGCTCATAACATGGTTGGAATAGCTTGTTCATTTCAACCAAGCGTTTGTTATTTCGATAATGTAAACATCTGAGATCTGTTTAGCTGTGTTTTTCCACCCTCTGCTTTGACACATCCATGGTTTCAACAGGTATACAGACATGGAAAGCGAGGACTACCCATTCTTCCAGGGGTTGGTGTACTTGTTGGAGAACGACGTGTCGACACTGGGCTATGAGCTGACGTTCAGCACAGAGGTTTGTGTCTTTAACCATTTCAGATTCTTTATCTTTTTTCACTTTATTTTTTACATTTGATGTCCAAACTGGGGAGGGCTACTGTCATCTGTCACTAAAATAATGTGGCTGTGATTTGCAGGTCCAGGAGTTTGGAGTTTGTGAAGTAAGAGACCTTAAGCCCAATGGCGCCAATATTCTGGTGACAGAGGAAAACAAAAAGGAGTACGTGCACCTGGTGTGCCAGATGAAGATGACAGGTGAGATTCGAATTTAGTTCCTAAATAAGCATTACTGCTGAATTCAGATTAATTGGTGCAATCAGCTTTAAGCACCACAATTGGTAAATCTGGATTGAACCACCTGGGGGCAGTACTGGGATTTAGAATCACATGCAGTCCTCAGCAGTCTCAGCAGCTGGAACCCTCCAGCTGCTTCTCCTCTACATCAGCCTCTGAAGCTTTGAATTTTAACCTACTCATTAAAACAAAATGGCAGAATGCCATGAGCTGATTCCCAAAGTTGATTCTGCCTCTTTCCCATTGGATTTATTTGTTTACTTTTTTTGTAGGCGCAATCCGCAAACAGCTGGCCGCCTTCCTGGAAGGATTCTATGAGATCATCCCCAAGAGGCTGATTTCCATCTTCACTGAGCAAGAGCTGGAGCTGCTAATCTCTGGCCTGCCTACAATTGACATTGATGACCTAAAGGCCAACACTGAATATCATAAATACCAGTCCAGCTCCATCCAGGTATGAATGAGTTAACACATATAAAATAACTGGTAATAACTGATGATGCTGAAAATTGGATGTTTAAATGGAAGAAGTGTATTCTCAGATGTTTAAAAGATTTGCCCAGCATAGTTCAGTTAAATCACATTTTCAACTCTGTCAAACCTATTTTTTTGAATGATGTTTATTTCTGGAACATTCCAAGTAAAATACAGAAAAAGGACCCCTCAAGATGAACTTTCCATGTCAGTGGTCTCAGGCATGTCTGTAGCAAACATCACTGCTTCCCTTTTTGCAGACCAAGTGTTTCTGAGCTCCTTTGTTCACTCCCAAACTGCAGATCCAGTGGTTCTGGAGGGCTTTGCGGTCCTTTGACCAGGCAGACCGGGCCAAGTTCCTACAATTTGTCACTGGTACATCAAAGGTTCCGCTCCAGGGTTTTGCTGCTCTGGAAGGCATGAACGGCATCCAGAAGTTCCAAATCCACCGTGATGATCGATCAACTGACCGCCTGCCATCTGCTCATACCTGGTAAACGCAGTGCAAGTTCACAGAATGTGTGGGTGGACTTGACTAAATGATAAAACTTGCAAGAAATCTAACGTATATGAAATGTATTCTTTTCCTTTCTCCACCCTCAGCTTTAACCAGCTGGACCTTCCAGCTTATGAGAGCTATGAGAAGCTGAGACACATGCTGCTGTTGGCCATTCAGGAATGCTCAGAGGGATTCGGACTGGCTTAAACCATGAGACTTTTAACACACACACATGCATACACTTAATTTAGATTTGCCTACTCCTGACACATTCACACCGATAACCTCTGAACGCACGCACACACACACTATCATCAACATTACTGGATTACTTGTTGAATGGCCTAGTCTTGCTGGTTTCTATTCCATATAAAACCGATAAAACCAGCAAGGGAAATAGACTGATTGACATTGCATACAACACAGAGAGCCTCATTTGACACAAATGTGTCTCCCTTCCCAATTTACAGTAAATGCAATGGGGAATTCAGAGGATAAAACATGGACTAATATAAGAGATGTTTTCTTCATTTAGTTTGATTTCTCTGTACAAAAGGTTTGGGAGTTTATTATGTTAAATCTTTTTTTTTTTTGTTCTCTGGCTGTGTAAAAAGAAAAAAAAGAATGTTGTTTGAACAGGATGGTTATAAAACCTTTGGGGAAAAATGTTGGTGGTTTCCTGTTGCGAATTTGTGACCTCACAAGCCTTGACAATGGGGAGCATTTTTATGAAAGACTTGAGATGTTTTGGTGATATCCACAAAAATGCACTTTTCAAAGTTTTGTGGCATTTTTAAGGAAGGATGGTACAAAAAAAATGAAGAGAAACCCTGAAGGTAAAAATAACCATAAATTCTAGAGTATTTTTGGCTATTAAATCGCTGACCCAGCCTTGAGCCTTTGAATCAGAGTGGAATAACTACATGAATAAATGCATAAAATTTCGTTCATTGTCTCTTTAACAGTCTTTCAGCCGTTATTTCCAGTGAACTCTCAAAATTCAATGCGATCATTTAAAATCTGTTTGGACAGTCACCTGTTGACTGATGTTAATCCTGCAGAGCACACCGGCAATTCCAGCAAATCATTTTGATGTCTTCAGTAGCAGATGTGTTGAAACGGTCTCTTTGAGGAGCCCTTTGATGCTGCAGCCTTCATGATGTCACAGCCCTCGGTGTGTCCCCCCCCCCTTCAGTCTTCATTACTGATGAAATGAAGATGACAGTGCTGATGGGGTGATGTAATCACAGGTTTCATCAACACTTCATGGCTGCAAATAGACCTGTGCTAAGGCAGACATTTTTGGCTCGTATCAAAGTCTGGGGGGGGTTAAATGAAAATGTGACAAAACCGCCTTGATGAGAGAACCTCTCGCTGTGAATGTCGTAAAGGGAGGTGCGACATGATTCTCTGTGTACTTTCAAAGCCTGAGAGCCCGAATCCACCACTTTGAGCCTCTGCTTTTGATGAGTAAACTGTGGAGGAAAGCTGTAGTGAGGAGTGTTCATGATTTAGCCTCATTTAGCATTTGATTCAAAAGACGGTAGCAAGACATTGTCAGAACTATTTATCTTTTCAGAAAGTGAAAGCTTTTTCAAATCGGTTAACTGGCACCAGAGAACAGTCAGCTTTGAAGTGGAAATTTTTATTTGTATTTTTTTCAAAGGATGCAAATAATTTAAGTGTACAAACATGGAGTTTATTTGTATCAGATAATCGCAGTGTACATTTGATGTTCACAGAAAATCCTTCTGTTAGAACATGTCTCTGATCTTCCTGATAAGCCACACTGTGACAAATGAAAGATCAAGATATTACTTATTCATCAGATTTACTTCATGCAAAGTCTTTTTTGTATTAGTTTTTTAAATTTAAAAACACTGGGTTTCTTTTACACCTGTTCAACTGCTCGTTAATACAAACAGATAATCAGCCAATCACATGGCCCGAACTTGATGAAGGTAGAGGCAGTCAAGGCGGCTTGCTGAAGTTTAACCCAAACACGAATGGACTTAACAAATGTGTTCTTTTTTTTTTTTTAAAGGGCGGGTCACGTCTTATGTTTTTTCCAAAAAATCAGTTGACAGCAGGTTGTTTAACATGCAACAGGAAAACATGTTGGATCCTCAGTAACGAGTCTGACATGAACACAGCAGAAAAACCTTTTGGATGCATAAAACCGAGCTCTTTTAATGGTTTTCTTGTGGGACATTATTTATTCAGGGGAGGGCCTGGAAACGTACAAATCTGCATGACTGATGTCCACACAAATTCCTTTTGTTAGAGAATGATTGATCTGTGATCCTCCTGTTTAGCATCACTGTGTCGACTCAAGGGGTGGTGGCCTATAAATCAGATCAGGATCAAGATGATATCACACACATACTAATTTCCTGCAAGGATTTAATGGTGTTGGTTCATGAAAATACAAATGTATTATCCCCCCTTCTGTATCCGTCTCACTCAGCGTTCCTTACAGGCTCTAGATCTGCTCCAAGTTCCTTTTTGATAAAAGACGCCAAGCATATATCCACTTCTCCATATAGTTAAGCAGCTCTCCTGTAACACTCCTCTTTAGTTAACTAACAAAATCCTAACTGTCAGCGGGGGATTTGGAGATCATCATTTTGCAGAAGTTGTTTTTGCCACAATGCCCAGTGTTGTCTTCCTGGTTTTCCCCCCCGCTTAAGCCCTCGCATGCCTGCACCTGTCCACCCCTCTTTCTCTCTCAATCGTCCCATGTGTGTGCACCTTCTTTTAACCCCTCTCGCGTGCTGAATTTGTTCCACTCCAGGACCCCCTACAGCAGTGGCAATCGAACTGAACCCACCCACCCGCCAATGTTTGTCTCCTGCCCCCTGACCCTCCCCCACCGCGGCCCGCGCAGAAAAAAACCTGCTCACGCCCACGGAAGAATAGAGAGCGTCCATGTCTGATTTGCGGCGTGCTGAGGCGTGATAAATGAAATTACAGTGCTGTCATGCGGAGACCTCCGGGCCTTCCCTGAGACCTGGTTCTGGGCCGCCACATCGCCTCATGTCTGGGACGCGCAAGGTTTACCCCTCATTCAAGTATTCTAGAAGCATCTGTTGCTGTGGTGAGGCTTTGCTTTTCATCTGCAGGGGATTGCTCACAATGTGAGTTAACCACCCTTAAATCAGTCTGAGACTCACAGTGGCTCTCAGCAAACTCCAGCTGGGTTTGGACGTGTCAGCAATCCTGTCCTTTGGCTTGAGGATCCTTAGTTTCCTGTTTTTCACATCTTTTCGGGAAACATTTAAATGCTGACTGTGGCTGTAATTTAAACCTCCAGATTGTTGTCCTTTTCGATTTTTGCATATTACAAGCTGAGATACAGGTTTTGGTTTGTTGGAATTGTCCAAATCCAATCCAGTGCGTTTGTTGTTTACTGTATTAGTTGACGATGTTGTGCAAGGATAATTGGATTCCATTTTCATCATTGATAGGGAGGAAGGAAAGAAGCTCAGTGGAGTGAATTAATAATGACTACTTTGTGTATGAGAAAGAAAGCTTTCAGTCTCTCTAGTTCACTGCCGCTCCCTTCAGAGAATGTGTGATAAATCACTTTTATTACTTTTCAAATTAAGACATTTTTAGAATTTTTTTCCGTTTGTATTTGGGGGTTTTTTGTGCCCAAATGGGCAAAAGATCTAAATCAGTTAATCAAAATAGCCGTTTTTTACTTTTTACATTGTTTCTAATTTATTCTGGATTAAATTGATGGTGTTTAACCCTTTCTTTAACATTCTCCCAGTCACTCCAGATGGTCTTTCTTGCCAGTCTAAGTTTGATGTAGACCAAATCACATAAAATCCACTTTAACTGACAAATATTTGCACTGTGAAGGCAAAACATTCACTGTTTAATCATGGCTGAAACTCTAAATATAAAGCACTCTGGTGGAAGATTTCAAATCAAATGTAAAGGTTCTGTGCTCTCTCACATTCTATATTTAATGCTTTTGGTAGCATTTGTGAATTGTTGTGTCAGAGGTTTGCTTGATATATGAAGGTGGACAGGAGCAGCCCCCAGTTTTGACAGCCAGGCGACAACTTAGAAAAGGTGTTATGTGATGTTTTGGAAGTGTCTGGGGTGTCATCACCTCCTCATTAGGCTGCCGTCTCTGCTCTGCCTGTGAGCTCTGCTTCTGCAGGAGGGAGCAGCCAGACCGGCCTCTGCTGCTTTCAGCAAAACCCTGTTTGCGTGTCTTTAGGAAATGGAAAAAAAAAAAAAAAACTAAAACAAAACAGGTGGGCTAAAAGCTGGACTCAGGTGTGTTGAAGCTCAGCAGAAGCACTGAGGCCGTATCCAAACTGGAACTGACAAGTCCGCCTACTGGAAAGGTCACAGTCCTTATTACCTCTGCGTTTCCAGGCCTCCGTGGTCGCTCGCCGTCCGCCGCTTTGCCTCAGCCCCCCCCCCCCCCTCCAGCCCCGGCTTCACCTCCCCTCAGAGGCACAGCGGTGGGCACCTCGTGGCATTTTAGAGGAGACAAGCCACGGCATGGAATTCAGCCTCATCACTTCAGAGATCACGAAATGTGGTCAGCTACTGAGGGCTATCGTTTGGAGGTCCGATGGGATGGAAAGTAATGGCCACTGAAAGACGAGATGGCCCCTATTTATCCAGTGTCAATAAAACGGAAAGACCCTCATGTAAACAGGCCCCACATGTTTACATGTCAGTTAGTTTCACAATATGATTAAATAAATGTACAAAATGAATCATGTAATCTTTAAGAAGATAAGAATTATATGTAGAGGCAAAAAAAAAGCTAATTCCACTCTATGGCTGATTCTAAAACCTTAATTGCAGTGGTAAAGAATGAGTAAATTCCCATTTCCGCTCTACGACTGCCCACAGTTTTCCTCTCTGGGGGAAAACGGCACCGTCTCTGTCATGGAGCTCTAACCTCTGGTGAGTCTTGTTTGTTTGAGGCTGACTTGGAGCCATTTACCTACCGTTAACATGCCTAATGAGATCTGCCCTGCTCTGTGAATTGCTGGTCATATTTAAAAGCCAGGCATGGCAGGAAACTAAATCAGAGTCATTCCCCTTCAATTAGTGAGTGATTAACGCCAGGTCAGAAACGTCTGATTGACCTTCTGCCCGCTGACTGACTTCAGGCAGATCAATGGAGCTGGATGTAGGAGAAAAACAGTCCACTTCTCACTCATAGATCTGCTTTATCTGTGGCTTTGTTGTTCCACACCTTTTCTTTTTCTTTGCCACATCAACACCCATTTTTTCCGTTTTCACCAAACGCTGCCGCCTCACAGCTTCATTTCTGCCTTTTTTTCTGGCACTTTCAGTATCTACCAAATTTCCTTTGATAGTGTTAGCTACACACCATCTGTGTCAAATAATTATTGTTGGTGTGAATGCACATTCATTAAGAAGATGTAATTTATCCCCCCCAAAAAAGGGTGATGGCTGAAAAAGACGATAAGGAAGCCAAAACACGCATAACGGTAAACAATTTTTTAATGCAGTGGACGTGTTTTGTGTTATTCTGCTCGGCTGTTGTGATTTCGAAAACATGTCAATCTAAAATGTTTTTTTTGTCTTTGTTACTGTGCATTGGACCTCACTGATGAAACGAATGTGTCACCAGTTCCCTTATTAAGCAGATAACTGCTTAAATGATCTTCTTTCTGAGTAGATATCATAGATTTGTTACTGATCTAATAGATCTGCGGGTCTCATGAACAGTTTCAGAGACTTTCAGCACAAGTTAAGAGTAGTTTGTGCTGCTTTAGTGTCATATGAGAGTTTTATGAACTGGATGGGGGAACATTGTTGCAGACCACATGTGCCTGTGAAAAACCTTCATCAGCAAAAATGAAAGATCCCAGTCGCAGTTGATTACAACAATTTCTGCTTAAAAGAAGCACACTCGAGTCAAAAGTCAATTTAAAGCAATTCCTGTGTGAGTTGGAGGAGAGAGAGGCTTGGCTGAGGTCTCTTATTTTTCCCCCCAGTGGTCAGTATTATTGAATATACTGAAAAAGAATGATTCTGCCGATTTTTTTTCTCCCTAAATAGTTTCCTGTAGCACCGAGTATTTCCTATTGGTATGCTGATACCTTGCTCGGTGTGTGTGGGCACCATGCCCATATTTGTAGCAGTGTGACCTTGTACGAAGCACAGAGGTACATTGTTCCACAAAAACTACTCACAAACATCACCAGACACATACTTTTTTGTATTAAGTCAGTTTTGAATCTTTGTTTTACAAAAAAGGAAAATATTAACTACTATCTAACATTAGCAATAGATTGTGTAATTATCAAACCACAAAAGTAGCACTTACCTCTATCTGAAGCTGCGAAGGCACCACTCTGGTAATCCCACTTCTCATGCAACATTTAGTTGTTTACTGTATTTAATTGGCTATTCAAAGCGTGAGTCAGCAAAACGATGCTCTTGAGATAAGTTCAAATGTTTCAGTATAGATTTCTATAGTGAACAAATTCCAAAATCCAACATACTGATTTCATAAAGTGCAATAGGCTCAATTCACCTCTACAGCTGGAATGTTACAGTGGTAAGAATAATGAAATGAGCAACCTCTGAGGACACTGAGCAATGTCTGTCGTTTGCCACTGTTAATAACTATGTATTACATCATTTTGAGAACATTTATTACTACTTTTATCTCTTCTTATCTGCTTTAATGGTTTGTAACATCCACAGCATGATTTGATGTCATCCTCTTCCTCTGGATCTCCGCTCTCGCTGCCGCCATTCGTGATATTTCGCTGCTCTTCCTGCGCTTTCAGCTGATGGAATTGTCTTCCCTGCTCTCTGACTTTTGCTGACAGCATGTTTTTCCTGCTACTCTGGACATTAAGTTGTTCATTCACAAGCTTCCCCCCCTCTCCCTCACGCTGAGCCTGTCTTCCTGCTCATATATCATTCCATCTCCTCCATCAGTCTGCCAGGTGACTCACTTACGGTCAAGTCCAGGAGGAATGAAAATGGGCAAAGAGCTTTTGCAAGTGTAGGTATATCTCACGGAGGAAGGTTCTATGTAAAAATCCCAGCTGGATAACAGCTTGACAGTGGAAGTAAAAGCCCTCTCTTAAAGGTTAAGCAGACATGAAACTTTTGCTATGAGGAGGTGAAACAATCAAGCCATTCGCGGAGCAGATCGATTGGATGGAGACTTCCTTTCCTGGAATCTGATTTCCCTCCACCTCAATAAATATCACAGTGCTTTTGTTTAATTAGCCTGCACTGAACAGGGGCTGAATCATATTCATGAACAGAAACCTTGTTGTGTGAGACTCAGTGTTTAGTTTTCCTGGAAAATTGGCAGCGCGTAATGTTGCTATGTTTGTCATTTTGGTTCCGTGACCAAATGTCACTTCCATGGAAGAGGGGACTGTCCCCCAGTTTTATCTCCACTCATCTCCACAGTTTTGGCCCTGACTTCTCAGCCTTTCTTTGGTCATCAAACCGCTCGTGAGGGTCACACATAATTAGGATCATCAATCATTTATGTCCATGCTGTCTGCGGCTGTGGCATCTTTTGTCCCACTGCCTGGCAGATCCTCGGACAGCACTGGCAGATGGGCATGCAGGCACCCTCGAGCTTGAGACGAACAAAGAAACAGAAAACAAACCGGCAGATCGGTGAGAGGAGGCCTTCCTGACTGGACGTGGTGCTGACCTAATTTCCCCAGCTTTATATATAGCAACAGATGTGGACCAGCCGTGTAACTGTGCTAATTGTCTTTCTGTCTCCACTTTTTTTTGAGCCACAGAATCAAACATTTTCTGCAAATTAGGCTTTGTGCAGGTGTCCAGTATTAATCTCCACCCTGTGTGGCCACGGCGAAAAGAGAAACCCAAACAAACACATGTGCACTTTAACACATTAAGTACCTTAAATACCCTCCCAGCTAAACTTGAAAGTCTTTGTATAAGTAGTTAAAGTGGTAACTTCGATAAGTCTGTGGTAGCAAATATGAAAAATAAAGATGTATAACTTGATAAGCAACACTAAACATCTGCTATGTGAATTTGTCCATCATAAATGAGAATGATGAGCACAATGCCAGCCTTGTCCTGGACATTTTACACTTGACAACATCACACAGAGTCTTCACGGAACTGCCAAAAGTTCAACATTATTGACTGCAGTGCTTTCAATAAACCTCTTTTCAAAAGCTCTATTCCTTGTTGTGGTTATTGGCTGACATTTAAATCGTTGAATTTTAACTATGTACACATCCGCTCTCATCTTCAAATTTGGTCATTTCTGACAACAAAAATACCCAAATATTTCAGCAGGGTTTTTTTTTTGGAGGGAATCTAAAAGGTTTGGTCGAGCAATACAAGGGACAAGTGTTTTTCAAATATAAAGCACCAGTTCACAAAGCTCCTTCCAAAGAAATTGAAAGTACATTCGGTTTTGAAAGAGGGGAATTTTGGGTTATCTGCGCGGGAAGCAGAAATGAATGCATAAAACCGTAAATACAGTTAATCGTGGAGGAGCAGGGAAAATCATGCTAAACAAAGGATCTCTATCATCACATCTGCTGGATTAAAGCCACCCAATGACATTTAACAACTGTGTTATCTTGTCAGAGCATACCAACACAGCCTGGCAGTCCCATGACTCCCCAGCTCTTTATTCCCTGGAAATCAGTGCGGTGCCAACACCCAAAAGAGAGACAGCAGAGATTTCTGACATATTTGTATTTGCCAAGGTTATGTAACGCTCATCCCAGAAGCACCTGTGATTACTCTATGATGAATCACTCAAATGATTGGAAATCCAATTTAAAAGTAGAGACGGAAGCTGTAAAATACTAAACTGTACATGCTATTGTTTTACCTTAGCGGTTTCTTGGAATGAGAAAGGGGAGAGCAGAGAACAAATGCTGAAGGACAAATGGCAATGTGCTCAATATGTATGTCAGTTACTGCGTAACAATGAGTTAAGAACCCAAATAAAGGATTATTGAACCCAGGGCGTGCAGAAGAGAATATGGAAAGGGTACAGAAGTGAGGATGGAAGAGAAGCACAATGAAGGAATGGTCAGAATCCTCCGAGAGTGAGGTGAGGAGAGGGAACCGGGGAGGAGGGAGGGAGACAAGCAGAGAAGAAGGGTGATGTCACCTCTAACGGGCAGCCAATGAGAGTCAGGGAGGGAGGGAGAGAGTGCAGTCGAAGGAGGGTGTGTTTTTCTATCACTGCAGCATCAGCAGAGAGGAGAGGGGCACAATCAATTTCACAGAGAAGAGGAAGAAAGACACAAGTAGATAAGGAAGAGAGGGAGAAAGAGGACGCAAGGAGGTGTCTAAGGACAGGAGACACCGTGGGGGTAAGACGGTTTCTTATTGTAACGAGTGGGACAATTTGTCATCAATTGGAAAGGAAGCCGTGCAGCGCCGCATTGAGCAGATTAATTAGTCTGTTAGGTGGATGGGCTTGTTATGGAATCTCACCTCTGGCTCATCTTCAGGCAGTAAAAAATTATTGTCTGGACCATAGAAATCAACCTCTTATGTTATCATTCTGTTTTTGGACATTGATCAAATTGCCGTCCATCAAGTTGATTTGTAGGCTTTCTACAATAAGTTTGTGTTAATTTCAACACAAAAATGATTTAAACTATTACTGAAAACCGAGGGACTCAAATGAGTCAGACTGTATCACTGGCTCACCAGATGTCACAGATAACCTGTTGGCGCACTGTGCTGTCGGGGTTAATGCTTTTCTCTCGTTGGTGTATTTTGTTCTGGGATCTGAATGCAACAGGGTCTCCTCTGACGCTAAAATGAAAACTGCAGCAGAGCTGAGCACTATTGAAGCAGCTAAATGATCATTTTGTATCACCTCACGTCTATTTGGTCCTCTGACAATAATGAAAGTTAAGATATACCTGTAGAAAACTGCATGCAACGATGATAAAAGACGTTTCCAGGTGTATTGGCGTGTACTTTGAATTGGTTGCAACACTTTACATTTAGCCATCAGACTTAATATACATGTATCTGCACCTTCTGTGAACAGTCGAGACTTCTGTAATTTGGCTTTCCTCTTCTTGATATTTTAGTATGGATGTTTACTTTATCATCCCCTCCCCCAGCTAATAGCTCAGTGGCTTAATGTTAAGTACACAGCACATGATTGCACTGCGCTACCAGGAAATTCAGTGTTGCAGATGATAAAACTGGGCGATCCACACAGCGATAGACAGTCTGCAGCTTTTTTTTAGAGTCTTTTAATCTTAAATCTTGCAGCTGTAGCCCATGCGTGCATCGGGATGGCAATGACACGGATGAGTAATCTTAAACTCAGCATTTTGAGGGAACGAGGAAGTTAAAAAAGACCTGAGATGAAGACAGAAAGAGAAAGAGAAAATTCAGACATCAACAGGAGACAATCAGAGAGTTTTTCCTTCTGGGAGGGAAAATAAGGGTGGGGCAGTGCACACAGCAGACTGTGGAGGTGTGCCGGGGAAAAGGCGGCGCTCACCTGGCTGAATGCCATACAGATGCCTGCAATCAGGCACTTACGCCTTCTAAATATCTTTATTTTATCCTTTTGAAAGAGAAAGCTCCACCAGTCGTGTCAATGATGAAGTCAGAAGTAGCCAGAAGTGTTGCTCCAGGGTGGGGGGCTGGTTAACTCAAGGTTGTTAGGGAATGCCCTCTTTTTTTTTTCTTTTTTTTTTTTTTTGGAAATTGTGAATGTTTCACACAAGGCCTGGAACGACTGGAATTGTTTTTGATGGTTGGAGCGGTTGAGGTAACGGCTGAGGCCTTGGCAGTGCGGTCTCTCACTCCCTCCTTGCCTCGGTTGCCTGCGGCTTGTCCCAGATGAACCCCGCCAAGAGACCAGAGGGGAGGGAAGACACGGGGCTTGACAATGACTTGTTACCATCTGTGCAACATCCATAAACATACTGCACTGCACACAGCCACACAATAGATCAAGATCCAGATGCGGTGAAGGGTGTGGGAGTGAGGGGAGCGTGTGCGTACGGATCCTCTGTGTGGCAGCAATGCTCCAGAGACCCACGGCTGGTCACATTACCATACTATTTAATGCAGTCACTTTTGTTTGGCCGCGGCTGTCACGGGAGCTGCTGGTGCTGCAGAGATTTTCTTGTTGGACCAGCTCCACTCGGAGTCTGTGATTACTCTTGCTACATTATGGTGATGAATGAAATCTTCCCCTCTGACACTGACTGGCTAATTGAGCTGTTCCGCCGAAGAGATGGCTGGAAATGGGGATTTATGAGAAAAGACAGGGAGAGAAAGACAGGGATCTGCAACAGGAAGACAGGGAAAGATGTTATAAACAGACAATCTGAAAGAGACCAGACATTGAAAAAGCAAAGCAATTTGCATCCTGTGATGCTTGTTGGCTGCAATTGATATTGACAGGTGCAGCAGGAGATAAAGGGGGCAAGGTCACAAGTGAAAATGAGCTGTGGCAAAACAAAGAATTTTACACAAAGAATTAAAAAAAAACAAGGAGATGGAGATTTCTGTATGATCAATTCAAATATAATTAGACCTGTAATGACAGAAAAAAAGGACAGATTGAGCTAAAGGTGAAACCTTTTTTGGCTATGTATGCTTCTGTCATGGTCCTTGGCTTAATAATGTCATAGATGAGAAGCTTTACAAATGACCACTGGCCCTGTGTTGAAACGGAGAGTAAAACTAATCTGCTCCCGAGTTGGGAGCAGCACTGCTCTTCTTCAGCCACCTGTTAAAGCCGGAGGCCTTCTTCGTCAGCCATCCTGCTCATCAAATAAAGATGGATCAACGCCGCTACATCATCCATCGCTAGTGTACATGTTTTGCACCACAAACGAGCCCTCTGCGTAGATCTCTTCGCAACGCGCTGAATTAAAGATTCTCTCCCGTTGCCTCCCCGGCCTGATTATTTAAGCGTCTGCTGCTGATCAAAGTCCACTCCCTACTTTCCTGGGACTCAGTCATTAGAATCTGCTGCGGGGTAGGATCAGGGTTAAGAGGAAGAACTGTGTCACAGACTGAAGTGTCAACAAAAACATTTTATATCTCTGGGCTCCTTTATTTATTCTCATCTCCCAATCCCATTTGCGAAGCTGCAGACTGGTTTGCTCGGATTCAGACTGTTCCCTCCCAGCATTAGCATGCTTTTTGAACGTCACCCGTGTGTGTGATTGAGCTCCAGGATGTTATATACCTTCACCATGCTGTCAAACTGGAGTCCCCCCCCCCCTCCCCTATCCTCATCAGACTTGAGGCAGCTTGAAGGCTGTTTGATTTAGGCTGTGTAGATGGGAGTCAGCCCAGTAGGTGTCAAGAATGGGATCATGCAGACATGCTGTCAGGGTCTGGGGGAGAATACATTGAGGTGATTTAGGATGCTAAGGGTCAGGTGGATTGACAGGCCGGCCTTAGGTAAATGATTATAGAGAAGAGAAGGGGAAGGAAGGATGCCTGAAAGAAGGAAGATAGAAATTTATAAAGGTGACATGAAGCAGGCGGGGGCAAGGAAAGGGCTGATTTAAAGGACAGCCGGTTGGTTCATGGCTGACTTACATATCAGGACTGTTAAAGGTGGAAGAGAAGTTGTTAAAAAATCATCGCATCACAATTCCTGCTTGGTCATTCAAATCTTTCAAACTTTGGGATCGATTTCTCCTTATTGCCTGTGTGCTTTTCTTCCCTTTTCCCTAATTCTAATGTCAATATAGTTGTTAAGTTTCACCAACAAGCAGCAGTCAGAGGAAAACACATTCGGGTTTTAATCAAAATAATGACTCAGGCTTCTATTAGAGTTCCCGGAAAGAGGCTTGCAGACAAAGCCTCATAAATTCTACCCTGTTATACAACTGAACCTGCAATGAAGCACAAACGGAGACTTCATGTATGGAAATGAAATTCATTTGGCAAAGTGAATTACCTTATTACAGCTTTTTGTGTAATGGCATGAGGGGGAGTGAAGTGTAGAGTTCCTTTGGGGATCAAATAAGATATTGGCAGTTAAAATGACAAAACTGGAGCCCTGCAATGGATACCGGCAGTAAACTTAATTACCGCCAAGCTGGAATAAAAAATTGAATAAAATATCGATGAAAAAAGGTTTGTCATTTAGTTTGGCTGTTTTGGTGCAAAATGCCTGCATCCTTGTGGATCTGGTTTCTACAGTGCCTTTGTATAAAGATAATAAAGTCTAGAGGAAAGGAGCAAAACAATAAGACAACACATTGAATATGAATGAAAAGGGGTATGACACTGGCCATCAACCCCCCCAATACTGCCCTGGTATTTTATATCCAGCAAAATTGCATCTTTGTTTCAGCAGCACAGAAAATTCCCCGCAGTGTCACTCCTTACGGTCCACAGTCAGCTCTATCAAAGAGGCTTTATTGTCCACATCAGTGACTATAATTAGACTCAACTGACCCTGTGTTTCCTGATGCCATCCGTCTGTATGTATGAACTCGTCTGTTGTTTGTCAGAGATGTTTCTTTGTGAATTTCCGAGCATAATTCTCATCATTTTTGCCACCATGTGATTAATGAATTATTAATGTCTAAATTAAATTCTTAGGTTATTGCCTTCCATTCGTTTGAAAGCATTCTCCTGTTGTGGATTTACACAGGCATATAAGGTAAATTGCCTGTGAAATTTAAAAAGAAATAGGTAAAAACGTTCAGCACAGGTGGTGCTTCAGAGGGAAAAAAGTATACCCTTATCTTGCATCATATTCCTTTATTTTTCTGCATTTGGTCACTGCAGTAAGAGAGTGGATAGACTATCTGAAAAAAAAACTCAGTTGCAGTTACTTCAGTTACTTGCTCTTTCTCTCAGATTAGTCCATTTCTGTTGAATCATGTTTGTGAGAAGTTTCCTCATCCTGCTAAGAAACAATCATATTTCAAATTCTTTTTTTGCAGATTTTTATTGTGAGGGGGCATGATGGTGTGGTGGTTACTACTGTCACCTCACAGCAAGAGGGTTCCATGTTCTGTCCCCGGGGGAACCTTTCTGTGTGGAGTTGGCATGTTCAAAAACATGCATGTTGGGCTAATTGGACACTTCAAATTGCCCATAGGAGTGAATGTGAGTGTGTGTGGTTGTTTGTTTCTGTGTGGCCCTGCGATTGGACCAGTCCAGGGTGTAACTCGCCTCTCGGCCATTGTCAGCTGGGATAGGCTCCAACCCCCCCCTGCTGGGATTATGCAATATAGAAAATAGGTGTAAGGTTTTATTGTGGAACCCCTTATTCTCAATCTGCTCCTTACTTCAGGTCATATCTTCATCAGCTCTGGTCCTCCCATTGTTACAGTTCGGAGACCATTCAAATAACCTCCACCTTTTTTCAGATTTCTGGTACTGGCTAAGATATTTGGATCCTCTGTAAAAGACCAATTTAAACCATTTATGTCCATCAAATATTCCAAAACAAGCAATAATTTCCTCAGTCAATTTAGTGAAGCAGGCATAATAAATACCAACAAAAACTGACAGATCTGACATATGTCTGACATATTACTGGAATTTAAACAGCAGTTTGCGGCTCTTATGTTGACTTAAACAAAGCTTTCGATTCTATGTGCTACAAACTACTGTTACACAGAGTTGAACCCGATAAGCCTCAGTAAAACAGATTTGAATTTTCCAAGGACCTGAATGTGTAACTGTAGAAAACGGTTCGCCAGCCTCCCTCACAGTATTCTTGAGGGATTCATTTTATCCCTAATTTTATTTTTGTTTTTCAAGGTAAAATAGAACAAAGAATAAATCCAGCTAAAGTTGCACTTTTATGCAGACGACATCATCATTTTTACAAAAGAAGAGAAGAAAAGAAAAGTTACATGGGTTGATGTAATTCTCTGAGGGAAAGCATCTCTGCCATTATGTTTCATGAAAGCACATAGAGCTCAATATGAAATAAACTAATCTATCTATTTAAAGATATTGACAACATCTCTGGCACTCCTGAATACATTGTGATTCCTCAGGGAATTGATGTGCCTTTTCCCCATTCTGGGTTTCATTACATTTCACAGGCTGTTTATTAAGGAGACACCACGGCATCGGTTTACTAATTTATTGATTTCTTGCTAAAAGGGCCAGCTGCATTTTTAATGAAACATGTGGGTACGGCAACTTATATCAGGAGGTTTACAATTGAACTGGGGTTTTGATATGCTTCGTCCAACATGTTCTACAGCTTGTCATTTGCCTATAGTTGTTCTATGTCACTTGGCACTTTCCCTTTAGAGGATGTTTGCTTCCTTGAAACTATACACATCCCAACTGAGTTTTTTTTTCTTCACCAAGAAATTGTCCAGCAAACTATTTAGAAATTGTTGTGAAAACACCTACTGATATCCGTGACACCGCTATGTTAAAACCTTGATTAAACATTTGCAGATTCACTGCTGCATTTCCTTAAAGCGGAGAAGGTTCTGCCTTCAATATTCTGGGATTGGCACACCACAGAGAATGAATTGGCAGGTTTCTTTATGCTTTCGGAAAGACTGGACCAGACTGCAGTGTAGATGCTCATGCCAGTGTGTTCAGGCTGTCAAAGTATCGCAGAGCCACGCCCTGAAGTCTGAAAATTTGACTTTCAAATAATGATGTAGACCGATTCCGTTTATCTCTAAATGCTTTGATGGAACAGGCAGTATAGTCTGGTACGTTGTTACTTCTAAACACTAGGTTTGTGGATGTGTTTATGACTGCTCGATTGACAGACTGCCATGCATTCATCCCCCCATTTGCGAAACGCAGAATCCGTCAAGTGGCTTATTCATTGGAACTGTTTACATTTGAGTTTATTGTTTCCGGGTCACTTTGTGCTTTCCCACTCCACACCTAATCTGAATAAAACAGAAATGAAACAGATGGGGCGTGAAGCACAAGGATCCAGACACACTTAAGATGATGCAGCATGCTCAAACAATGAAGTGACACAAGTACACAGATTTATCTCTTCCCCGTGTCTCCGTGATGTTGTGACAGTGGGATTTCAACAGCGGTTTTATCTGCTGTGTCAGCCATGATATATTCATTAGAGTTGGATTACAGAGACTAAGGGAGGATCAGGTTTTGAGTGGGTTGTAATCCCCATATACTAGCCTAATTTAATCTCACCTACTGTGCCATCCTATTACACACTACACCCACCCCATGCATGCAGACGTTGGCTGGAGGAGAGCAGACAAGGGGACATGCAAGGTTAAAACATGGTAATGTCAGACAAGAGCTCTGAAGACAAGATGGGGGTTGAGGGGAGATTTAGAGATGGGAAAACTGATTAGAAGCAGCAGGAAAGAAACTGAAGTTTGGAGAAAGGCAAAGAAAATGTGAGGTAAGAAACATCTTCCACTTGAATCAGCAGGACATGTTGTAAAATGATCACCGGACTCATATCCAGACAGAATGAAAATAAATAATTAAATAAATAAAAATGTCATGGGAAATAGATGCTAGAATATTCTAGCTCCTCGAAAAATGTTTCAAGTGTGCATCTGAGAGACTTTAGGTTATATAACCTAATTTGTCTTGTGTTCTTTGTGCTCAATATCCCTGTCCTTATCCATTCTCATGTGCTCCAAGCCATTATAAATGGCTCCATTCCACATCCTCTCTCCCTAAACTGGATGCTACCTAGGAAAAGTTCTAGTAAGCCTCTTCTGATTTTTAAATCAGGTCGTTGTTGGAGCTGTCTGAGTTTGCTCCCTTTATTCATTAGAGTTAATCGAGCATGACGCTGCAAACGGCTCACGCGAGTGCAGGCTGCGGTGGAGAGACTCTGCATTTAGCTATAAAACTGTCTGTTTACATCACGCATTGTGCTCTGTTGCACTGCAGGTAGAACTGAGCTGTTGCTCGCCAGGCACGGTTGACGCAACCACTTTTGGCAAATCATTTGTTGATTTTCTTTTGCTGAAGGCTTGTTGATGCAGCAGGGAGCAGGAAGGGCTTTCTTATTAATTCAAAGAAAAGATTAAAGGGACATTTCCCAAGAGAAAAGAGAAGAGAGGAAGACACGAGGGTACAGGTGTCAGGGTGGTGATGGGGAGAGAGGGGTGGGCGTGTAGGGAACAGAAACACACTGCATGGATGAATAAAAACTGTAGACAATACAAAGAGAACCCAGACATTGTTAACAATCTTGAATAAGTAATTAAACTCATCTCTTCCTCCGGGCCATGCATAGATAGGTGGAGTTAGGCAAGAAAGATAGCGTACTAGAGAAAAAAAGGACCTTTTATTTAAGTAACTATTTAACAATCTTGATGGAATCAGGAAAGTTTTATCCAGGCACAGGGCAACAAACAGTGAGATTGATGAAGAAGAAGATGGGAGGACAGACTGAGATAAGAGGATAATGAGGTAGCTTTGAGAGATGGACAGAGTAAAGGACAGAGATAATGTGGTGATTAAAATGTCAGATGCACGCTGACAGTATTAATTTTTTACTATCCCTGTTTTCTGTAATTGAAACCCTTTCATATTTCTCTTTCATTTATGTGAACACTGTTCTGACCAGCATGTAACTAATATAATGGTAATTGTATTAAATTGTACTTACCATTTTTCGCAGATGTCCATCTTCACGGGTGTTTGGAAAGCTGGTTTCTCCTTTCAGTACAAATGTAGAAAAAATGGCTCTGACTCTCTGTCTCTGCATGTTGTCACGGAGAGCTGTGTGATATCTGGTCTGATCTGGAGTTGCTGGTGTGCTTTGGTGGGTGGCCTATATAGGAACCTGCACAATCAGCCTGTTTTAGGATGTGCCACGATGGGACTGAGATTATTTTTTATATCTGCAGCTGTAACAGGACTCTCACTGTTCTATTGCGTCTGGACTGTTTTGTTCATGAGAAGCTATGTTCTGGTTCACATTATGTTACTTGTAAATCATATTGTGTGAACAACTGGCTGTTAGCATTTGGGTTTTGTGCATTTGTGAGCAGTAGATATGGATTGTCAAACCGTGTTGGCTCAAGAATCGTATGACTGTTTAGCCGTAGGGAAAGGTCAGCATTGTTTTTCCTGCACCTCTGTGGCCTCCCTCCATGTATCTGTGTTAATGCCCCTCTCTCTCTGGAATTAGGCACAAAGTCTTTCTGCCATCTCTCATAGCTGGAGCAAAACGAGAGGAAAAATAGAGATACTGCCACAGCTGGGGTTCCAGCTTGTAGGCTATAAAGCAAAAAAAAAGAAAAAAAGATGAGAGAGAAATGAAACGAGCAGTGGAATAGGGAAGAGATTAAACTATATCTGTATTTTCTTTGCCATTTCACTCTGTCTCCCTCCTAAAATAAAAAAATGTAAAGCCGGTCTTGTTTGTCCCTCCCTTTTCGGGGACTGAGGATAATGCACATGCAGACTGATGCAAACCCAGGTTGGATGGAAAAAGTTGTCTGTTTACCCTCTTTCATAACAAGACTTGCTGAAAATTGGAACGCGCCCTGGAAAATGTCACGTCCTTGATCTCTTTGCACCACGACAGAGTGGTGCGTGGAGACATGGGGAGGGGGATTTACAGAGACAGGGGTCTGCCGCAGAAAAGGGGCTGTATGCCTCTGATAACACTGCAGCCTTTGATGGCGCCTGGCCTTCCTCTGTTGGAGAGCACAAGCTGCTCCGCCTCAAATACTTCATCGCCGCTGACTCCGCTGGTAATGGTTGGACTTAGTTACAGAGCAGAAATGCTTTGCTGATGATAATGATAGCAGATGTGATGGGAGTTAGTGAGCCACTCAGGACCAAGGGACTGTGTCAATACTGTGCCAGGCTGCAAATTTCCCTCCAGACTGGCTCGAAAAGCTGATGGTAGAGGTTGATAGTGGGCTACCTATAATTGCATTGTGTATTATCTTTATAGGGTTGTTGTATTAAGGGTGTGGTACCCTACGGATGTGGTCCAGAGCTCACTGGAAAACTTCTTCGCAGACGAGAGGTGACGGAGTTTCGAAGGAAAAAGTAGGATTTCATACTTATAGTGAGAGGGAATCAGCAGGGGTGAGAGAACAAAAAGACAGACAGACAGACGGGAGCACGAATAGAAAATAGTATTTTTGCAAAGACGACAGCCGGGGGGATGAACTCTTTCAACTATGGTAGCATGTAGACAAGAGGGGAACTGAAGGAAGACAGAGACACGAAGTGAGGAAGAGATGGAGACGCAGGAGAGTGGAGATGAAGGTGGAGAGCAGATATATGACAGAGCGAGAAAGAGATGGGGGATGGGGGGATAGGATGAGGAGGATGGAACATGTGGGAGGGGGCAGGGAGAGAAATATTTGCCGTGTGCTGCTGAGAGGGAGTCAGGAGGTTGTCATGGTGATTTCCAAAGTGAGAACAGAGATGGGAGGCAGAGGCATTGACACCTATGTACACACATAGGCGCGCTCACACACACAAACTGGCACATGATACAACAAACAGAGTGAGTCATGCATAACAGCACTGACCCGTCATGCCCTTAATAAACACACAAACACACTCAGGTGGTGTGAACAAGTTAAGTTCACACAAGACCGCAAAGTCACACTACCATGCAAACTCTTTTGTTCAATGTCTTCCTGCCGTCTTTCATCCTAAATTGGCAAAATTTGAATGGCAAACAAATCATGAACTGACTCGTCTGACTCGTCTGACTTGAATATGATCTAACCAAAATTCTGCTGGTCATTGTATGGTCTCACGTCTGAGATTTGTTGTTTCAACTCCAATCTCAGACATGGTTGCTTTTGACCTGCACGCCTACGGTGATACTATCATTTTTTTGTGACAAACCTTGTTTTGTATTACATACTAGAAGAAAAACACATCAACACAGCAGGATGTGATAAGATTTTCATGAAAAATACATAAACAATATTAATAGAAAATATTAATGCTCCTGAATAAACACATGAATGCATTTTATATTATGGTAGATAAACCAAAACATTTATTAATGCGTCACATCTGTTCTTTAATTATTTCTCATCTGTTCACATCCCAGCACCTTCCTCTATTTCCACTCTATTTGCACTCTATATACGCTATGCAAGGATATTAAATCTTTCTCCCCATCCCCAGAAGACCTTGCTTCTGATTAGATTGGCAGCACTTAAACAGAAGTGCTGCTTTTGCAACTTTGAATAATGTTAATGGGATTGCTAAGAAGTTGTGTTTTTTTTGTTGACTACTTTCAAGATGCCAAAAACACACGCATCTTGTGCACTGTTAGCATCTGCCTGCATTTTGATGTGTTGTCCGTAATATACAATTAAGCACATGCTATAACAGCCTTGGCTTTTTGTCCCATGTGACCATTTCCGCAGTTTTTTTTTCTTGATTTACTAATCTAATACCTCTTGTTTTGCCAATGATTTTGTGAGTATGTACTCTTCACGCATGGATGCGTGCCAGATACACGTTTTCATTAACTCTGCGATTTCATGTGTGATTCTTGCTTGTCCGCACAAGCCAGGTAAAACTAGGAAAGAAAAAAATCTATCCACTTTCCCACAGTCGTTAAACCACTGAGCCACATCCATGCAAATGTGTTAGAAGAGCGCGGATTGACCTTGCTCTTCCAGCCACTTATTTCCCTGAAGTGGTGGAAAAGATGAGATTACATCCAACCTAAAAAGACTTTTCTGACAAAGTATGGCAGAAAGCTAAACACACAGAGGCTGATTGAAAACTTGGTGGATATCATTTAAAAGGGTTATTTCTCAGAACATGTAAAACCTGTGGCATCATCTACCTGGAAAGGCTGTTAACCCCACATGTTCTCATGTATTCCTTGACACATGATTATGATCAAATAATGAGTTCATTGTACAGTGTAGCACTTAAAATTTGCTTGACTAAGCCATTTAAACGCGTAGATCTAATCTTAAAGTATCGCTTTCTTAAAAATGAACGAACTCAATTTTCTATCGAGGGTCCTACAGCTCACACTAACACACACAGGAACACACACACACACACACACACACACAGGCTCTGCCACTCCCTTCATGTTGTGGTCCCCTAATTTCCCTATGGAGGTGGCCACGTGTCCTTGCATGTCACGCGAGTGGCTGGCAGCTGTGTCCTGTGTCCTGTGTCCTGCAGTGCTATATTGAACACTTATCACCTGACCCCAGGGACCACTCCCTCCTGTCTGTCTGCTGAGGGGCTGCCTTCACAGGCCCTCCTCAGACATCACTACCTGCTACACCCCCCTACAGCCCCCCCCACCTGCTTTCCACACTTGATGCAACCCAGGCATGCACACACGTGTCCGCATAGGCTCCATTTCTTAATTGAAGCTGATCAGGGGGAGCACCACACACCCGTCTTTGCCATTTCTCCGTGCAGCCATTTATTGACTTTTTTGCAGGGCTGACTTGAATAACAATGTAACATGAACGGAAAATCAACCACCTTGGCCGTGTAAATGTTAATGATTTGTGACCTAATAAAGGCCATGGTGTAGATATACAAGCATCTGCTGCAGTGCCAGAGTTCCCTCCAGTCATGTCGCTGTTTGTGTTGCTGCAGCTGGTTTGTCATCTCCGTCTGTGTTGAGCTGCTGCGTCTGCTTTCCGGGCGAACACTAACAGACACTCATGTTGCCGTCTCCACACTGGCCCGGCCGACTCTGCTTTGATCCCCAAAGGCTGCGCTCACTCACACACTTTAAAATTTCCTTTTTATCCGTATGATCTCCGTCTGATTTTTTCTCTGCGAGTGACAAACTGCTGCACACAAACATGTTTATTGAAGTGCCTTTGGTGAGACTCACTACGCAGCTGCACATGCCGCCACAAAGGCATGGATAGAAAAAGTGGCAGTGAAGGTCAAAACGTACGTCAAAACGGGAGGAAATAAAAAGGAAGCTATTTGTTTTAGGAAAAAAAAGGAGAAAAGAGGAGGGCTGACTAAGAGAGATAAAGAGAGAAAGAGGAGATGGAGCAGGAGGAAGGCAACCAGAGAAGAGGAAAGACAGAAGGTCACTTGTAATAGCTCTCCCATGTAATTTCATAACGTCATGATTGTCCCCCTTTACTCAAGCTAACACCATTAACTACTTGCTGTATGGACAATAAATTCATGGGCCTCATGAAATGTCTACAGAGGCTGTTTATATTCTCCACTGCATGGGGCTGCTCTGCTTAGAGTTTTCAATCTTTAAAACCTGAAATATCGTCGTTAATAATGATATGCTGAAGCACTGCCGTGCCCCTTATCCGTCTTGTTAATGAGGATGTGCAAGATGCTTTGTATTTGCGGAGGTGCTCGCATGCATCATAGTTTTTATGTTAGGGTGTGTCCGTTCATTAGCGTCTATTTTGCTGCAAGCGCAATGCTGCTAATGAAGCAAAAGAGTGCCACAAGCAAGAGTGCAGAAGAGTGTGTATTTGTGTGTTTGAATGTATAAAAAAATGTGTAAAAAAGATTTGTTTTTGTGTTTATGACCTTTAGGTGCAAAACAGAGCGGCTGCAGAAACACACACAAAAGTAGAACAACAACATGTCACAAGGCCAAATAGGAAAATAAATTAACTGCATGTTTACTACCATAAAAGGAAGACGAGACAAAAATTTGAAAGCACAGCACCTGAGAATACACATAAATATGAAAAATAACATTTTGGGGGGGTTTGTTTTGTAGCATGTTATTCATTGTTGTGTTTTGCACCTGAGTGCAAACAGAAAACAGGTTTCATTCATTCAGGTGAAACTGAAGATGAATTGAAATTGAGAAACGACCTGTCGAAGGTTGAACCCATTTATTCCTGCCCCGCCAAAGTCGACATTTATGATTCTGCTCCATTTATTTCTATTTCTTTTTGGCTTAATGATTCCATACGTCTCCATTTCCCAACAACCGCCTGACTGACAGGCTGACCATAAGCAAATGACCATATCACTTGTGGATTTAAGGGAAGGGCAGCTAAGATGCTGAAAGCAGAGAGCGGCACTCCATCTGCAAGACCAGCTCCATTAGCTGACAAGAGAGATTAGCTGACCTGCTGACACACAGGCTGATCTCTCCTGATACGCACACGCACAAACACACATACACAGAGGGAATCTGATACACTACAGGAGTACAATGGGGTAACACCCTATCTTGATCATTACAGGGCTTTTACTGGGCTGGGATCCCATGACATTTATTTTTTTCATGTCTATGATGAAGACTCTTTTTTTTTCTTTCCCCACACCCTACTGTTTCCTTTGTTTCAGCTTTCTATGAATTTTTCAGACTTTTTGTTGTTGACTTTGTTGTAAGCCCCCTATCTGATCTCCCGCAGGTGTTGCCCTTCTTCTTCTCTGTAGGTAGTCTTTTCTCCTTCCTCCATCCTTCCATCCACTTCTCCATCCCTCTCGTATATCTTAATGAGTCCACTCCTTTCATCTTGAATTATTCACCACTTTACTCTGACATTCCCATTGTATCTTAAGGGGATAAACATAAATAAATAAATCCCTCCATAGGTAACTTCTTTTGCCATCTTGGCTGTGGTTGTTTTTGTTATTGTGCACGGAAGAGAGAAGAAGAAGCTACTAAAAACTATGAGTTAAAGTTCACAATTTTTTCACTCATAATTCTTATTTTGTATTCTATTCTATTTTTTCTATTTGAACTTTCTGATGAATAAATTAATTTATCCTCGTAAATCCTTGAGAATGTTAACACTGTGTTAAACATTGTGTCATTTCAAGTAGGCGCCAGCAGCTTAGACAGGAGAACGTGTTACATATGAATGTGTGTGAATTTACTTTCCCCAGAACACGATAGTGTGTACGTGCGTGTGCATATGTAAGCAATACTGTGAACCAGTTAGTGACCATGTGTGTGAATAACTGAATTTGTATGTACAAAGTGGGGGGGAGCTGTGTGGAGACCGTGTTACCATAGCAACCAGGATGGAAATGGAGTGGGCGGTTGCCCTCGTGGATCCTCTGACAACCTTTATTTTCTCCATCTTTGAGCCACACTAATATTAACCTCTAACCCTTGACAAAACAACAGGGGTTATAGGGAGGGGGGCGCCCTCCTAAGAGGTGAAGGCTTTCTGAAAATGGGGGACATACTATTCCACATTTGGCACCAGTGGGAGTAGCAAGTCTCTAAATGCTGAGCTTATGCTAATAGAGGTATTGACAAATGCGCTGTCCGTGTAGCCCGGCTCCTGATAAGCTGTAGCTCTGCAGCGTTTTTCAGCTGGTAAATTTCCATTTAGAGTTAACCATGCATCATCATTCTCGAAACAAATGTTACTTGGCCTTTTAAATAAAGAGCGAGAGCCTGAGCAGGATATTGGTTTCCCACTGCGCTACACTGTGAAGCCCCGCGTCCATTAAAGTTGCAAATATTGAATTAAGCTTTTATGTTGCCTATTGTCCAAGCCAGAGTGCTACCACAGCAGTTTATAAAGGTGATGGAGAGAAAATAAGTTGAACGTAGGCAGGAGAGGAGAGAAGAGGAAAAGGCAGCTCTAAAATGTACTGTGAAAAGTGATTGGTGGGGAAATGATGAAAGCTTTTAGTGTCAGATACCATGCAGGCAGACAGACAAGAAGATTAATCAAAATGTGACAGGAAAACGGGGTACTCATCTTCTTGGAAAGTTCCTATCATAAATCTGGGCACCCAAGTAGAAACACTTTTTGAAAATGAAAGGAATCTTGTAATGATCCGTGCTGAAAGGTAAACGACAGATGACGGTTGTGTAGCAGAGAGAAACAGGCAGCTATTATCTCATTTGATTTGTGGTATTTTTCCTTGGTGGCGACAAAGAGGTTCTGAGACTGGTCTCACTGCAACAGGCTCATGCATTAAGTATTACCCTGCCAGAGAGAGAAGGAGGGGAGGGTGGATACGAGAGAATCAGACAGCCACGCCAAAGACAGCAGGTATAGATGGTCAGCACCAGTCTGGGCCAAACTAAATGAATGGCAAGGGAGGAAGATGAATTATGAATTTGGGTGAATTTAGGGCAAATAGTGCCGACAGGAAGGGCATCTTTAATGAATAATTCACTCTGTACGGTGCCTGATCATATACCCCCCAACGGCATCACCTTGTTTCCAAGAGACCCCCCTTCTATCTGACCCTTCAATCTCCTCGCCATCCTTCTCTTTTGTGGCTTCTCTATCTTTGCGTTTATTACTGAACATTTTCTTTTCCCTCCATCCCAGCGATATCCCTCCATCCTTCTCTCTTTCATCTCATGTTTCTGGAGACAGACAGACCCTGAGGGGTTGAGAAAGGGGTAAAGGGGGGCACATGTTCATTTATTTTTCTCCCCCCACCTTCTGTCCTGCATCCTCTTCTACTACACATCCTCACAGCTGGAGGTAGTTAATATTTAAAAGCAAGGCATGACAGGACACAAGACTTGCACACATGTTTGAGCATGCTCACACACACACACGCAAGCCCGTGAATCTGGTCACATCTGATCAAAGCTTTCAATATTTACATTTTGCGCGAAGAGATAAAATATCAGGATGCATTAATAAAAAAGTAGCTTCTCATACAGCGATATGAGAGCTTGAAAGGATGATGTTGAGTTTGTGTTGTTGTTTGGCACCAATTTAAGAGCTTAATTCGGCTATTGATGTCTGAGCTGGTGTTTTGCTCCACCTTTTCCACACAAAGAAGGGCTCATTAAGCACTCAAAGTGCTTGGTAACAATCACCATCTCAACTTGTGCTAATTGCAACATTTCAAAAAGGGAAGAGGATCACAATTTTCCGTGTAATGGGTGGCAGTTGGGGCACATTTTCCTCTGTAGCAGAGTGATAATGACAGCGACACTTAGAGCATAATCCAATATGTCTGGATTGTCTGCATTTTATCTGAGCAAAATGCCTCAGAGCAGCAATTTATGAATAATTGACGGACATGCAAAATTGGCTTGGCCAATTTGGCTAGTTTCATACATGAGCTGTTTAATTTTCTCCGCAGTCAGGCATTTTCTTGAGGAAAAAAAGAAACAACCACGCCCGCAAATCTCAACACATGCACGGCCCTACCCCATCGTCTTCCCCGTGATTGAACGACTGCATGACATCCCAGTGGTGATAATAGTTTTAAAAGCACCAAGAGACACTCTAGGGTCACTTCAGCCCAGCTGCAAGCAGCCATTCTACACATAACCTTTGACCCCATCCACTGAAGCAGGTAAAAGCCCTGAGATTGGATCATTGACAGCTGCGCCGCAGTCACCCAGAAAAAGTGAAATCAGGCATCTGCTTCAGTGTCAGCCTCCTTCCACTGTGATAATGGAATGGCTTCTTGGCGCCATGCCGTGCACACAGCTAGGAAGTCGTTTGTGTGTAAGTGTGTGTGTGTGTGTGTCTGGTGTTTTTTTTCCCCCTGTCGCAGACCACATCAGTCTGGGCTATCAGCATGTTTGGGTGGCTGGGCTGACCTTGTTACACGACAACCTCTAACCCCTCCCAGTCCATTATATTGTTCCCTTTTATTGCTGAATCTCAAGCATCCGTGGAACAATCTCTGGTAAGGTGTGGCCTCTGACTGGAGCCAATGGGGCCGTGCCCTTTTATCTCTGCGATCTCCTCTGACAAACCAATTGAGGTGTGTGTGTGCCCGTCTTCTTTTCTAGGCAGTCCGTTCATGCATTACAACCTTCTCTGTGTATATCTCTTAACAAGAGCACGTGTTTTCCACTTTGTGCATGTTCAGTAAAGTCTTTTAGTGAAGTATTATTGGACAAGTATTGGATTTACTTTGTTCCGCTCAGTGCAAAGCTCTCCATCTCGATGGTACAGAGGCTGATAGGAAGACTCCAACTTAAGATCACATTAACAGCCGCACTAATACCCCAACTAGCTTTGCTTCATTCATCTGCCACTAAAGGCATTTTGGAGATGCTGGTTTAAGACTAATTGGCTGCCTGTCTCCAAAGAACAACAGCTTAAGAGGCTTTAGTCTGATGGAAAGACTGGAAAAGAGAACAGGATAAAGAAGAAAGTCAATGATGCACTGATTGAAAGATCCTGCACATGTATGTGTTTATGTGTGCGAGTGCATGGATGGGATTAGCGTCACAGCTGTCAACCCGTGTCATCCCTCCTCCCCCGCCTCTCATCTCTCCACCCCTACAAACATCCTCCCTGTGTCCTCTCTTGGCTTCACCTCTCCCTTTTCCTCCGCACCCATCTCCAATCCCCCTTTTCACTTTTTATCTCCCCTTAAGTCCTCCACCCACCTACCGTTCTATCCCCGCCTATGCATGCTTCTTCTGATAAGGAAAGCTAGTGAGTGTAATGGCTCATTTACTCCTAATGGTGTTAGTTTAAACTGCCTTATTAAGGACTTAGCACTTGTTTGTTCTTTAATTTGATCTAATTTGGCTCTTTTGTTGTAGACAAATCCCACATACCCGTTCCCATTCTAAGGCACTGCTCTATGATCTCTCCACATGAGTGACAAATTAAACATCAACAGTCATTTTTGTGCCAGCCACCACCCACTGGATGAGAGAAAAATGAATGATGATCATCACTCTTCAGCTTCCTCCCACCCTTGATGCTCATCACCTCTCCTCACTTACCTTCCCCACTTCAAGGTCACTCAAGCCTCCGTTGTAACACAGCCAACAAACTATGAGTTGTGCCAAAAACTCCGTCAGCCAGTCTGCAGAACTGCCAAACTACACCCTCTCTCTCTCTCTCTCTCTCGCCATTTTCTTTTGTCTCGCATGTACGTCTTAATCATAGTGTGCCGGGATCTTAAGTAGTGTAAACAGTCAGCGGGCTGCGCCACTTGGTGCCGTGGGGGAGGACAGCCTGCTTGTTGCGGTGGGGACCATCTCCAATAGTACAGATGGAGAATGAATGAACTCCCAGGAGGGGTGACTTGCCTCGCTCACCACGAGTGATAGCATCTTTATCACATCTTTATCGCAGCGCTGTCACCCAGGCTCTATATGAGTGTTTCTGTGTGTGTGTAATGCGGCCCTGGCCGGCCAACCTAATTACAAAAATACTTGTTTATCCGTCTTGTGTATTATCAGATTTGACTCTTCATCAGTCAGCATTTGTCCGCTTATGGCCCATCTGGGCGCTGAGAGGGTGCTTTTCAGCTTCTTGTTGTGGCATTCTGTCCATCTGTCCTGCTGACTGGCTCCTCCATATGGGCCACTGGTTATGTCATTAAAAACCAAAGGCAGACTTTGGGTTCGTGTGTGTGTGCAGGGGCATTGTAGATGTTTTGTCCTTGGATTGTGCTTTGTTGACTTTTGATTGGCTTGTTAACAGCCTCTCTCACTCTGTTGATGTGACCACATGGTGCACGGTCATTTTTTTTTACCCACTGTGACACATGGCCCCTCTCTGCCCCTCCCTCTCTGTCCTCCTCCCACCCCACCCTACCCTTGTCTCTCTTTTTTCATCTTTCAGAGAAGAGACCTGCAGGAGGGCTTTGACCTGATTTGAAGAGGAAAACTTAAGGAGATTCACAAGACAAGCCGTACCGAAAGACACAAAAAGAAGAGCCGAGGCCCCAGGCACGCAGGCACAGCCTCACACCTGCTCAGCTTGAGTGTTTTTGTGTGTGAGACCAAGATTGCCCCTGTGTGTGTTTTACTGTAAGTGTGCGAGCAGGTGGAACTTTGACAGGACAGTGAGCAATGCCTCACTCGCAGCGACAGCAGGTTTGCAGTAGGGGGCAGCGCTCCTCCCACCTCCTCCCCCTTTATCTCACCCTCCTTTCTCTCGCCGTCCAGCTCAGCCAAGAAGCTATTGAAATCCCCCTCAACTGTGAGTACTGATTAATATTATGATATCCACAACAATAGCCGAGCGCTTCAGTGTGATCCTAAGATGTATTTGTTGTGCTAATTACAGTGTAAATTCATTAAAGCACCCTAATTATGATCTTTAATCATGATTAATTTGTGCAAAAATGGAAATGATGATGTGTTTCTGCTTCAATAATCTAAATATGCAGGGGCTAAAAAACCTGTGCTTTGCTCAAAGTACCATTGTGAGAGATTTCTTTTGTTAGACCTCATCTGGGCGTATGGTGTATCTAATTACTGTGTAACTGATCTCCTCATACTGCATTGATTAGTCCCTCAATTGATCTAGATTCCTTGGTGAAAGCCGGAATTTGATCAAGAAGTAATTAAATCAACATCTCGGTTATACGACAAAAATCCACCAAGATTTTTCCTCGCTTGTTTTCATTTCTTCCACCTCCTCAATGCAATATGTGGGCATTAAAAATACAGCTGAGCTCGTGGCCCTGCAGAGAAATTGATCTTCATCTTACTCTGCTGCTCCCGACCAGCCCACAGAGCTCCAGCGGCGAGAAAGTGGATATTGGTTTCTCCACTTCTTCTGTTCTTCGCTCTTTATCAAAGACTACTGACTATACGTCTCCTTCACTACCTACACAAATGTGTGCCAATACAAACAGGGACACACACACAAATCCCTCAAAAGGTGATGAAATGCAATGAATTTCCTCATCTCATTCCCAAAGGGGCAAGGTGACAGAGGTGAGAAGGTCAAGGTGTCTTCTGCTTTTAAATTTGGCTGCCTCTGACATGTCAATTAAAGCTACTGAGGCACGGGTCGCGATCAATAAAGGAGATGAGTTAGAATCTATCTCAAGAAAGGGAAGCGCTTGGAACCATTACAGACAACGAACCTGTAACCATGTTAAGATGGACACTTGTTTTTTCTTTTTTAAATCTAACTCTTAAAACTTCTTTAAACTTCCTTTATGTGACAGTCCACAAGTAACTCTATCTATCTATCTATCTATCTATCTATCTATCTATCTATCTATCT